>JBBPJJ010001153.1:0-11019 GCA_038088635.1 Veloboletus limbatus
TATATAAACCGTACTAGCACGACCTGTATAACTTAACTTTGAGCTCCGCAATTCTACGCTAGACTTGCCTCTCAGTTCGTCAACTTTGGTCTCCAGTCCCTCAGTCCCAGTAAAGGCCTCTCTATAACGAAGCCTTCCTCAAGCCCTAGTCCTCGCCCCCAGTCCTCGTCCTAGTCATCTTGCGGCTACGTGCGAGCTTACCCGGCCCACACGTAACAGGAACAAGATGGAAGGAGAAAGAAGATTAGCTAATCTAGAGGGATGCATAAGCATAGAACCTGATGGAACTCAGGAGAAGATTAGCTAACTACATGATTACGAGAGAAATTGTGGTGAAGAAAGAAAGTTCAAGAAAGAAGATAAAGGTGGGTGCGATTGCCACACAAGAAGAGAAGAATATGATCATATGAGTAGAGAAACATACCACTAACACGAGAAGATAAAGGACGAAGAATAGAGAAGCAGTATGTGGAATGAAAGAGGAGGAAAATTGTAACATTACCCCCATTGTACATTCAAGCCCCAGGCTCAAGAAGTCTATACTCCAGAAGGGGAAAGAGATTGTCCAGTGACGGCATAGATGCTTGTTTGGTGGTATAGTGTTCAAAGGTGCAGTCAGCGAGGAGATGACCAAGGTTATTGCAATGTCCACAGATGCGACGCAGACAGAAGCGGTCAGCGTGTCCCCAACGGGAGCATGTGGTGCACTGTTGGGATAGGCAATTGCGAGGGGAATGGCCAGGACAGGAGCTACGGCATGAGGGACATCGATAGTCGGGACAGTTGACTCGATAATGACCAAACAAACCACACTGGTAGCAACGAGTGGAAGTGGCGGCAGGACTGCAAACAAGAGGAGAAGGGATAATGCAAACAGCGGAGGAAAGAACCTGAGATCCATCAGAAAGGTGATGATAGGTGACCAGCTCACGATTACAAGCAATGATGGTTGGGTCAACAAGAAAGTCATCAGGATGGGAGACAATAGTAGGCTCATCGTCGGAATGGGACAAAACCTCAGGTGAAGAGGTAAGAGTGGACTCCGGGGGTGGGGAGGGAACGCGGTTGGCAGGGGGAGCAGGAACACAAATGGGAAGGGAAATATCAGGAGAAGGGGGAGAAAGTGGGGTGGAAGAAAAGGACTCTATGTAGCGATCACGAGCATCTTGGGGTAAAGAAAGAAAGATGGGTTTAAAAATGCGAAAGGCAAGTTGTTGAGGAAGACGTTCAAAGTAGGTATGAAAACCGTACAAGTGGAGGATGGAAAGAATACGGTCGGGAAGACGGTTAATTTGTAGGCGAAGGGGAATGCCAAATTCCTCAAGAAGATCCCTGGGAGCAGCACGAAAGTGAGAAAGTTGAACTTGGGAGATGGCAAGAAAAAGTTGGACTAGTTCCACCGAGATGTCATCCTCAGAGAATAGAGAATCATTTTTGAGGGCAAGGACGAAGTCTGGCCGAGTGAGGGCAGCAGCATAGAGAATGTTGATATAGTGGGCAGGGAGGAACTGTGGGTGGACTGGCATGGTGCAAAGAAAGGATAAAGGTGGGGTGAAGGGAGGAGAGGAGGTGGGGGAGGAAGTTGACAACATTGGAAAACGTAAGGAGAAAATCAAAGGCAAGAATAAGACCAAGAGTGAGAGCAAAAGATAAAACTAACTTGTATAGGAGAGAATATGGGGAAAATATCATTCAAACAGAGTTGAAGGAAATGGAATGTCGACATAAGAAGAGATACCAAAGAATTTGACTGATGAAGAAAAGAACTAGTACAACAATAGGGATGAGGGGAGTAAAGAGGTGAGGTAGCATAGGTTGACGCAGAGAATGGGTTCTTTTATATGTGGAGAGGATACCATGAGCATGTCAGAGATTAGCCTCAGGTTCTCAAGTGTTTTCCGATGTAGAGTATCCCTTCTGGTCAGGTACCGATAGCAGTCAGGGGATCCCTTATGAGCAAGGATGCCGTCAACCTCATATTCTTCCTCGCCTTCTATAATGTCCAAAGGCGGTGTAAGGAACGAAGGACCATATGCTGCAGTTGATCGATAAGAAGATAAGAGGGAGGTGTGGAAAACATCATGAATTTTCCATGTGGGAGGGAGTTTGAGCTGATAGGAGAGTGGAGATAGTACCTGAGTAATTTCAAAGGGATCCAAACGCTTGGATGCAAGTTTCCGAGATGGGAAGGGGATACGGAGATTAGTTGCCTCTAGCCAAACTTTATCTCCAGATTTCCAAGGGGAAAACTTCTGTGTCATATGTTGTGCCATCAGGCGGCGAGCAGACTCATGGGTGGCAAGAGCTTCCTTTCTGGACTCTTCCAGAAGGGCGAGCCTAGAGCTGAGAGCGGAGAGAAAGGTCTTTCCCAAAGAAGGATAGGAACGAGGTTTGTATCCAAGCATCAGGGAGAAAGGGGACGTTTTAGTGGATGAATGGGGAGATGAGTTGTGCTGGAACTCAGCGGAAGTGACAAAGGAGGACCAGGTGTGAGGCTGGTTCACACAGAAGATGCAAAGATACACTTCGATCTCTTGATTAACGTGTTTGGTTTGTCTGTCAGTTTGCAGGTGGTATGCGGTAGACAGTCGAACATTGTAATGAAGGAGTCTAGCAAGTTCTCGAGCAAAGGCAGAAGTGAACTGGGGGCCACAATCAGAGATGATGGAATCGTGGAGTCCAAAATGTTTAAAAACGTGTGAGAAAAAGAGGGAGGCGATTCCAGCAGTGTCAATGGTTTTGTTACAAGGAATAAGAATCACCCCCTTTGTAAGGCCATGGTCAACCACGACCAGAAGGGAGTCAAAACCCGAGGAGAGGGGGAGATCAGTGATCAAGTCCATGGACAATTGGCGAAAGGGGAGCGCAGTAGACGAGGGGATGGGGGACAGGGGGGGGGTCGTGGGGTGGGTATTGACTTTGGACTGTTGACAAAGAGTGCAGCCGGCAACAAAGTTCTTAACAAAGGTAGCAAGACCAGGCCACCAAAAATCACTTTCCAAAAGTGCTTTGGTGCGAAAAATGCCCAAGTGTCCAGAAGTAGGGGCCGAATGAAGGGCATGTAACAAAGAGGAACACGAAGTGGGGGGAATGTACATGCGACCATGAAAATAAAGGTGACCATTATCATAAGACCAATTAGATAAAGAGGAACGAGGAAATAAAGGGGAGCCCTCATCAAGGGAGCGAAGAGCACAAAGAACAAGGGGGTCTGAGGAAGAAGAAGCACGAATCTGGTCAGCAAGGGCAAGGTCAAGGGCAGAAATGATCTGAGGAGTAGGGAGAATAGCAGAGGAGGAATTATCCAACAAGGTATCAACCACATCACGACAAGACAAAGCATCGGCAGGGGCCATGTGAGTGCCAGGCATGACCTGCCAAACGAGATCAAAGTCTTGGAGAAAAAGGGACCAGCGAGCTTGTCGACAGGATAACTTCCGAGGGTCCTTGAGGTAGGAGAGATTCTTGTGATCAGTGAGGACAGTAACTGGATGCGAAATGCCTTGTAGATACTGTTTTCATTCCTGGAGGGCGAGAATGACGGCAAGGAGTTCCCGGTTATTGATGTCATAATTGCACTCCGCTAGGGAGAAGGTCCTAGAAAAGTATGCACACAGGTGTAAATTCCCATTAGTATCTGCTTGGAGAAGAACAGCTCCTGCAGCAAGGAGAGAAGCGTCAGTCATGAGGGAGAAAGGACGAGAAACATCCAGAAGAACAAGGACAGGGGCGGAGGAAAAGAGTCTTTGAGGTGGTCAAATGCGGTCTGCTGGAGGGACGTCCAAAGCCAAGGTTCATCTTTGCAAGTGAGTAACATAAGGGGTGCAACAATATTAGAGAAGTTAGGGATGAACTTCCTGTAGAAATTAGCAAACCCCAGGAAAGAGCGAATACCCTTGATGGAGGAAGGTGGTTTCCAATCCACAATAGCTGAAATCTTAGTAGGGTCCATGAGGATACGACCCTGGCCAATGATAAGTCTGAGGTATTCCATATGCGAATCGTCAAATGAGCATTTGGACAGTTTCAGCGAGAGGTTGTGTTCACGTAATTGGAGCAAAACATGGCGAGTGCGTTCATGGTGGAGGATAAGATCATCTTGTGTGTGAATACCTATATCGTCCATATAAATTTTTAGCCACCATTCAGCAATCATGTCAGCAAATATGTGATTGATGAAAGCTTGGAAAGTAGGGGGGGCATTGCAAAAACTGAAGAACATTACTGTGGGTTCATATAAACCAAGGGGTGTGATGAAGGCAGCTTTCCACTGATCGCCATCCCGAAGTCGAATGTTGCTATATCCCCAATGGATGTTGAACTTGGTGAATAAAGTGGAATCCTTCATGTCATCAATAAGTTCCGAAATGAGCGGGAGAGGATAAGCATTGCGAATAGTGTGTGAATTGAGATACCAATAGTCTTGACAAGGACAAAGTGATCCATCTTTCTTGGGCACAAAAAAGAAGGGTGAGGCCTGTGGAGATTTCGAGGGGACGATACGACCGGTTTTGAGGTTTTCATCAATGAAGTCCTTGCATGCTTGGTGTTTTGCCAGGTTAAGAGGATAGACCTTGGTGATTTTGGGGACGAAGGAGGGCTTGAGGTCAATGGAGTGGTCGAAGGAATGATGAGGGGGTAGAACACTAAACATTTTCTCAGAAAAGACATCAGCAAATTCCGAGCACCAAGAAGGGAGTAGAACAGGGGTTGAGGTCGCTTGTTGTGTGATTTGTGTTGACAGAGTGATCTTTCCAATGTGTGCAGGGTAAGAGTCTTCCTCCTCATGACAGGGCGGACTCTCACGAAGAGGTACAATGGCATCCTGAAGCAAGAGGGAATTGGTCTTCCAATCAATCTGAGGGTTATGTCTTTTAAGCCAGGGGGTTCCGAAGATAACGTGTGCAGAACTGAGGGAGGTGACTAAGAATGTGATCTTGTCCTTGCCCTCAGGGAAGAGGACAGTCACAGAGACTGTGTATTTAATGGTTCCTTTATGATTGGTGGTTCCATCAACATTGTAAGCGGTGAGAGGTTGAGGGAGACGATGAATGGTGGAACGAAGCTTTGGGACCAGGGAGGTGTCGATGAAGTTGTTGGTTGCTCCAGAATCAACTAGAGCAGAGGTGGCGACGCTTTGAGATCCGGCTAGTAAACGAACTGGGAGATGCAGAGTTCGTTCATTGCGAAGTCCTACTAGTACAGAGGAGATATCTAGGGAAGAAGACGTCGTTTCGACTTCCCTTACTGAAAACCCTTGCTAGATTCTTCCTCAATGGCTTCATCAAAGCATAGCTTGAGGGTTTGGAGGATTTCTCCTTCGTTCTTGCTAGAGGAACGAAGGCTATTGACATAGGTATCTAAGGCAGATGGGGTCTTGGGGGGTGGGGTTGGTGACAAAGGGGATGTTGTTGTATCTGCTGCTCGAATCTGTTGGGAGAAAGGGGCAAAAGAGGAAAACGCCTTGCAGTTCTGAGCATTATGTCCTTTCTTGAGGCAATGAAGGCAAAGTCCTTCTTAGAAACAATGAGCTCACTCAGTAGGAGTGAGTTTGGTGACTTTGATGGTGTCAACATCCATGGCATTTGGGTCTGAGGTAGACAAGGTGGTGTGGTTACAAGGGGTGAATACTGAGGGAGCACGATGCCATTTGCGAAGAGCAGCGATGCATGCTTTCTGAGCATGGAAAGTCTTAGTCTTGATGATCCATTCAGTGATGGTGGTGGGGAGTGGGGTCATAGAGAGGATCATGGTGGAGAGCTGTTGGTCAAGCCCTAGCAAGAACTGATCAATGAGGGTGATTCTGCCAGTGATTCCTGCCTTCGAAGTGAGATTCTGGAAGTCTGTGATATACTTCTGGAAGCCATTGTCAATCTCACCCGAGGACAGCTTAGAGGACTTCTGGATGGGCTTGGAGAGCTCAAGACGTGTGGTGGCTTTGGTATCAAAGAGGTAGAAGGTGGATTCGAAATTTTCTACAAATTTCTCGAAAGTCTTCTCCTTGGAGTCAACAGAGGCATCAGCCATGCAGTCGTACCAAATCTCAGAGAAAGAGACTCCTCGTCCCTTACTCATCTTGTTAAGTGTGGTCATAATCCTTTCCTCGGCCTTCTTGTAGAGCGAGCTGTTGATAGAAAAGTAGGCGTTCATTGCCTTGATCCATCTGGTGGCATCAGCTGGCTCACCCGAAAAGTCTGCTGGGAGGGCAGCTTTGAGCTCGGACATGGTGATAATAGGGGGTGCTAGGGTGACTGGGGGTGCATTGGAGGTTACTAGAATACTAAGAATTGATGGAGTGAGGATACATAACTGGTTGTACTGGGGGAGTTTCTATGGGGACTGGGTTCTCGGAGAGGGTTCAAGGTACTGAGAGAGTTCAAGGGTCTGGGATAGGTCTACTGGATGAAGAGAGGATTCTTTATTTATGATACTGAGAGGTTGGGGGTAGGGTGCTTCATGGAGGAAGCACTGAGGACTATGGGACTAGAGCTGGGGAGGTATCTTCCTCGTCAGACAAGGACTCTGGGGCTTGGTATTGAGGGGCTATGGTGACTGGTGGGTCCTACTCCTAGATAGGAGGGACAAGGGAGATTCTTGATGTTTTGTTACACGAAGTGTACTAGTGGGGACAATGAGCTAGCAAAGTAGCACCTCTACCACAGAGAGGGTGCACTTCCTTGATCTCTTGTGCTAGCGAAGCCTAAGGATACTTGCCATATGAAGGCAAGACTAAGGAGGACTGCAGTTTGGACTGAGGGATGACTGAGGGACTAAGGGTGATTCAAGAGTACGCTGGATTGCACAGTTCAAGAATAAAGAGAAAGTATTGTAGGTGAAGTACTTAAATAGACAGAGACACGTAATCATAGAATATGATGGAAGGAGAAGGAAGATTAGCTAATCATATGGTATGCATAAGCACAGAATCAGATGGAATCCAGGAGAAGATTAGCTAACCACACAATTACGAGAGAAATTGTGGTAAACAGAGAAAGTTCAAAGAGGAATATAAAGATGGAATTGATCACCACATGAGAAGAGAAGAATATGATCATAAGAGTAGAGAAACATACCACTAATATGAGAAGGTGAAGGATGAAGAATGGAGAAGCAGTATGTAGAACAAAAGAGGAGGAAAATTGTAACAAGTAACAGAGGTACTGGCTTAGGTGACCAGTGACTGAAGCTGTGAGTAGTTGATGTGGTTGGTAGGGTGACTGCTTGCAGGTAGAAGTCCTGAGTAAACAGCTTAATTATACCAGGCCATAAAGGCCAGGTTTATATATTGTACAAAGCCTGTTTGTACCTATTGAATATATGAGTATAAGTAGTAAAACCCATAACCCTGGATAGAGGATATAATGTCATAGCTGACTGAGCATGACATCATAGCTGAGTAATATACATATGAGTAATAGCTGATAATACAAAGGACTTATTAGCAATAGCTAAGAATACCTGATGGTGTGATATGGTGAAAGAATGATATCATAGGATTATAGCCTATAATGTCATGATCTATGAATAAATAGTCTAGACTCAAGATATGAATAGCAGTATCAGTCATAGAAAGCCTCCTTTCTAGAACCCAGTAGTATGGAATAGAATGAAGGATATGAATCTACTGGTTTGATACTCAGCTCACAGTGGATGCCCTTGTAGTTGCATGCAGGATGCAACATGTGCCATTCGGAAATGAACAGTCATCATAGGTCTATTGAGGATATTGTGCAGACATATCACTGTGATAGTGCTTGATGATTCCCTGGTTGCACAAATGGACTGGGAGGCGAGAATTGACATAAATTGCTGCATTGGTTGCCTCTTGCTTATAGTCATGGAATATCAATGTCTTTGATATTTGCATCAGTGGGTGAAAATGAGTTGGAAGAAGGAAATTGAAATTATGAAAGTTGTTTGCATTCATTTCTAGAGTCATGACTGCAGAGCTAATATTCAGGCAGTTTGTTGAGAGTCAAATGTGGAGGTGATCAGGCATCAAGTTCAGTTCACGTTTAACAGCTGTGAGAATATGGGGAGGTAATGTCACAGAGAGTACCTGAAAAAGTGTTCTCCTAGGGAGAAGGATGCAAAATTCTCCAAGATGGACATATGCTGGGCAAAATGCAGGTTCACCATGATGTGAGAGACCAGCAGTATAGATGTTGTGCACTTCATCAATATGAACATGACAGATCCGATTCACAAATGAGTAATCCTGTCAGATGAGCAAGGCTAGACAAGGTAGATGTCCATTGAACATGGTTACATAACTGCTCCAGTGAAACAATGAGATGTTGGTAATGACCCAACTTGATGGACTTATGACATAAAGAGCCTATAACTTCAGTAAAACACAAAGTATCTCGAGACTCCTTCCACAGGTCTGGGTCATTTGGCATGTCCTCATTTATCACAATCATGCTGATACTGTATTTCTGACACTTCACAACCTATAAATCCAGTTAATTGTGCCACAAACACATGATATTATCAAACAGGACTATTCGCCTGCATTGCCTGAAGTCGTTTAGGTGGTGAGATCATCAGAGAGATGGTATTTGGATGGAGTAGCACTAGAATTAAGAGACAGAGAGTCTTCTCACATCCTGTTTCAATGGTGATGATGGTATCTCGTCCATTGAGTTTGGCAATCAAAGCTTTTTTTTTTTTTTTTGAATCCATCTGTGTCCCCTATCAGAGTAATACTCTATGTAGGACAATCTAATGAGCTATTATGGGGCCCCCTGCCCCTCCGCTATCCTGATTGTGCAAATGCCCTAATGTGAGGTTGCCCCCCACTAGTCTGCCATTCCTGCCAGCCATTTTAGATGTGCCAATCTCCTGTGTTGCAGTAGCTGAGTTACATATGCAGAATGAGTATGGTAGGTTGTGTGTCATTTGTGGGTGTGCATGTACTAGGGCCTCCTAAGAGGTCTGTTGTACAATCAGGATAAGCGGTGCAGTGTGAAAGGATAAGAGAGAGGATAGTGACGCCTCGGTTGATAGGTGTGTTCTTGATGCATATCCTCATAGGAGTGTTGTTCCAAAAATGCTCTAACCTCTACTCTTTTCCTCTCCTAAACTCCATCTGATTCCCCTCTAGTCCAGCTGATCCCTTGTAGACATAAAAGTATGACAATAGCGTGTGGGCTGTTTTCCATCATCCAAAGTCAGGCATGGACAACGTATCATTGTTGTTGCTCTATGGCTCTATGGCTATTGCTGCAATATGTATTATCAATTGGTTCTTCCATATGTGGCTGGTACATTACCGAATGTGTTTTTCAGGCAGCCTGTGGCATTGATGAAGTGTATTGTTGTGTCGAAAGCTTTGTCATTCATGAGGAGGAAAGATAAATTGTTTGCCTTGCGGCCGAGTTGGTTATGGAGGACTTGGCACTCCCGAGCATATTGTGGGCATTTAACAATCAAAGCGTGTAGCTGAAAAAGTCTTGGAGTGATTTTTGTTGAGATGAGAACATAAATAATTAAACAGGCATGTAGTGCATCTATTCTGTCTGATTCTGCAAGTATCAAGATTTAGTCTAGATGGAGCCTTTCCTGAAGGGTTTGACCAAAGAGTATCCAATGATAAATTAAAGAATACGTTAATAAGGAGTGAGAGTCCCATGATGAGGGAAGTAGTGAAAACACATTGCACATACAGTGGCTCAATAACTGTCCGAATGTTTGCACATTTTGCATTAAATTCTACTGAACTCAAAAACCCCCTAGCCTATTCAAATATAGATATCAAATATAGTACTGGCTCCTGGCATTTTACCAATCTAGGAATCAAAAGATATGGATGATATCTGACCAACTGGTAGCTCTTTTAAAATGACCTGTCATTTGGACAGTTTTTTAACTTTATGAAAATTCAACTATCTAGTATTTGGTATAAGCTCCCTTGGCCTTGATAACTGCTTCAATCCTTCCGGCCATACTTTCTATCCACTTCTGACACTGTTCTGTGGAAATCTTTCCCCACCCAACCACCACTCTTTCCCATAATTGATGAACTCCTGTGGGAGCACTCTCATAACCTGAGAGACATCTTTTCAGATGATTCCAAGTGTGTTCAATGGGGTTGAGGTCTGGAGATTGTGCAGGCCAATCCAAAAGCTTGATACCCTGCTCCTCAAACCAATTGTGAGCTCTTCTGAAGGTATGCTTGGGATCTTGAAAGTTAATGTCATTTTCTGGAATTCCAGATTCCTCCATGCTCTGCAGAAATCCTGCCTCCAACATGGCCACAATTGTTCAGCATCCTTCCTTCCTTCAACCTCACTCAAAACCCCCACACCATTCCACCCTATGCAGCCCCATACCATCAATGAACCTCCTCCAAACTTGACTGTACCTTTAACCACTCTAGCAATTGACTCTTGTCCTTTTTTTTTTTCCACACATACTCTTGTCCATCTGACCCAATTATATTGATTTTGGTCTCATCTGACCATATAACTCTCTTCCAGTCCTCCACAGTCCAATGTTAGTACTTGAGAGCAAAAACTAATCTTCTTTTTCTCTGGTTGACTAAAAGAAAAGATTTTTTCTTTTTCACTATAGCTTTCAATGAGGCCTCCTTGAGGGTATTTCTCACTGTTTGTGAGGAGATAGGAGATTCAATAATGGAATTGATGAATTGAGTAGCCTAGCCAGCATTCTTGGCCTTGCCAGTTATAAGTTGTTGGACAATAGTCCTCTTATTGATAGCAGAGAGTTTAGAAGGGCGACCACCATGAAGCCTAGACCTCTCTGGTTGGATTTCTTGAGAAACCTCAGCCACTGTGGACTTCCCTAGACCAGTCTGGGAGGCAATTTTCCTAGTAGAAAGACCAAGAGAGGAGAGGGAGATAATGTTTTGTCTTTGAGAGGTAGACATCGATCTCATGGTGATGGTGAGAAAATAATCATAAAATAGTGGGGCTTATATATGTTGGCTGACACTCATTTACATAAAGGTAACATAATAGGACCCTTGATGTATGTATGTAATGATAATACAGCATG
>JBBPJJ010001154.1:0-11010 GCA_038088635.1 Veloboletus limbatus
GAACTATGAGTAAGTATGACTCAGTGTGTGAGTCAGTCATAGAAGTCCGAGGAAACGGAAAGAAGAAGAGTAAGCATAATCTTGATGACGAATGAAAGGTGAAACCGCAGTTTACCGTGAAGGAGTCGTCAAGAAGAAAGAAAGAGAAAAAGACGAAGTTAAAGTAGGATCGTACATGATGTGAAGAGTTGTAACAGTACCTTTCCACTTGGTCAGAGTCCAATTTCGCCTTGATTCCTGCCAAAAGATCCCTATCCTTCACTACTCCTTTCGAGATCCACTCTCCCAAGCACATTAGAGCACAGATGGTATCAACTTGCAGGCGATTTCTGAGATATGAGAGTATAATGCGACCTTTACTGAACATGCGCTTGACATCAACCGAAGTTGCTAGAGCGTAATTAGTCCAAGAAGAGCAGAAATACAATGATATGACTCACCCAGGATGCTCAAATAGTCCTGAGCCATCCGCGATAATTGAGGGTATATGTGCTTGCGCTCGTACCACTAACGCAGTGGATCCTGGATCCTTTCAGTCAGCAGCTCAAGGTAGCGGGTCAATTCATCCAGTATTTCGCCATGCCTTCATCGAAATCAAGGTTGTCGAACATATTGTGTGACTTCAGTTGGGCATTGTGTAGAGCATTAGATACATCGTGGTCCTAAACGAACCATGTCAGCAGTAGCAATACTCGGATACTGGTACTCATCATCTACCTCATCATCAGATAAGTCTTCAGAATGATTTTCTTGATACTGGTCTTCATAGACGTCACGGACCAAGGAGTTTGCAGTGTTAATCCAGTCTTCTGGCCAATCAGCTTTGTGGAAATATGCCAGTTTGTGGTGAGGGTGGAGGACTAGGGTAGTGTCACGGTTTCAGTGCAGATAGAGTATTAAATGTAAGAATTACTTACTCATCGCAATGTGGTATGTTTCGGACAGATCAGTCTTGCCGTAATACCTGTTCAGTGTCCATTGTCCAATTTGCAATGCCAATCAGATGGCCAGAGAGTGGTTCCCCCCATCAATTCCGGCTGACAATGCGTCTTCAATATGATCCATTGCTGGTATAACCATCGCCAAGCTCAGAGTTGACCTTGAGAGATATTCTGTCGCATCATTGAAGATCTGCCGCAAATGTCTGAGTCACGACATAATCAGATAGTTTACTAGCACTAGTACTCAGCTGTAAGACGTCTCGAAGCTCTGTGATGGTATCCCATTCGTCAGCGCTAAGTTCATACTCCTGCAAATTCAAGGAATGTTCGCCAGCTATCTTATCCACTGCATGTCGATACTCAATGGCAATGTTGAGCATAGCCCAGGTTGAATTCCAGCGGGTCTTGACATCACGTGGGATAATTCGTTTGTTAAATTTCTCTTCCTTGCAAATAGCATGCCAGCACGGTAGGATCGTCGATGAGTTCTTGACAGCATAAGCAATTTTGCATACCTGCAAGAATGTTAGTGGAGTCTAAGGTAAACACGAATAAACAAACACTTGCTTTGATCAACAAACGTCGTGCTGGCCTCACGTCTGCCTTGCCTCATCCTGTCCCATCGCATCGAACTCATCCTTAAGATTGTCTGCAGTATCAAACAACAGCGCTCTCACGTCGTCTAATCTTTCGTCTTCTTCTTCGGCTTCCATATTGCCCACTAGCACTAAAAGGGTGTCGTCCTCTGCGTCTGCCACATCGTCTACATCCTCATTGGTGTCGTCACCCCATCTTTTCTTGGATTTCGCAGGTGCGTTGAACTGAACAATAATACTTTTTGTCACCAGGTTGATTATGTGACAAAAGCATCTCGTTCTTGCTGCCTGTCCTGCAAAACTCAGTAACAACATACTCAACTTGGCGATCATCACCTCGTTTGCAGATGCATTGTCACAAGTGACAGACAGAATCCAGTAAGAGTAAGGTACGTTCAGTCTCTCACAGTATATTACCACTGACTTTATCATTGATCTTGAAGTCTCTGAATATGTTGGCGAATGCTGCAGCTAATGCAGCACCTGTGTAGCTCTGTGCCACCTCAACAATATCCAGCAGCCAGGTTGACGCTTCACCATCCTTTTCGTAATGTACGGTAATGACCACAAAAGCGTGATAATTTGGCGAGGTCCATGCATCGGTGCCGAAGTTCAGCTTGCCATCATATTTCTGCAAGTACATGTTGATAAGCATTGAAAATAGTATGAATGGTTCATACTGACACTTAAAAGCTTCAAAACCTTTTCACGACAGTAAAGGAACACTTTTTTAACATCATGTGACACAGTCTCCTGGGACAAAATGTAGTGGCCAGGTCGCCCAGTTTTCATGAGGTGCTGATAGCCTTCATCACGTACAATATTGAATGGCCTTCGGCTCTGTGCCATCCAGCGAACATGGTCAGCTCAGATTTGCAGAGGATTGGGTGTGTGTTACGTGTGGGCCGGGTAAGCTCGCACGTAGCCGCAAGGTGACTAGGACTAGGACTGAGGACGAGGGCTAGGGCTTGAGGAAGGCTTCGTTATAGAGAGGCCTTTGCTGGGACTGAGGGACTGGGGACCAAAGTCGACGAACTGAGAGGCAAATCTAGCGTAGAATTGCGGAGCTCAAAGTTAAGATATACAGGTTGTGCTAGTATGGTTTATATACGTTGGGAGAGGCTAGCACGGACCAGGACTACGAAAGGAAAAAGGAAGTAAAAGGATAAATGAAAGAACATTGCAGAATGCGATGGAAGCGGAAGGAACTCTGTTGAAGAGTAAAGAATAATGAGTAAGTATGACTCGTGTAGTGAGTCAGTCATAGAAGTCCGAAGAATCGGACAGAAGGAAAGTAATCGTAAGCTTGATGACGAATGAAAGGTGAAACCGTAGTTTACCGTGAAGAAGTCATCAAGAAGGAAAAGAGAGATGAAGTCAAAGCGAGAATTGTACAGAGACGGAAGAATTGTAACAGTGTGTGGGTGGAAAAGGTAATCTTGCCTTTACCTGTTCGCTCAAAGGCCATTGTTAGAGAGCCATCCTTTAAATTTCTGCTATGTTCCTTTAATACATTGCGAGCATTGTGAACTGACTTGGCCTTTAAAGCAGCAGCTACAATTTCGGCTCCCCAGCACACTTTCGCATGCTTATTCAAGTTACTGGTGGATGTTGCATCGGCAGTTGACAAGTTTCGGCGAACGACATGGCCACCTAACCCCTTGCCTTTACATGGATTTGCTGCGCATTTGAAAAGATGTATGCACTTTCCGTTTGTTTCTTCAATCCCTGGTGTTGGATAGAAGAATGCGTAAACTGGTGAGTTCCATTTTTTTTTCAACCATGCTATGTTTCATTAATAGAATACTTTGCAGTGGAATAGGCTCAGCAACCTATCAAGCTCGGCCTCAGCATTTTCTTAACACATGTCTTGTCCAGGAATTTCTTTGTCGTTTTCAGAGCTATCAGCCACATCCAGGACCTCCAAGTCAATGTTGACAGAGCAAGAACGAGATGGAGCAGAAGATGGAGGAGTAGTAATAGTGGTAGATGTTGTAGTCATAGATTGTTTTTGTCTCTTGTATTCTATGAGAGGGTTCTTGTTTTCGAGGGCCTTGGCTGTTAGCTTTCACTTGCACTGCTCTCTCATTGGGGGAGGAAAGTATGTGAATAGAGTGACTCTGAAGCGGTGTTGCTTTTAGCTCCAAGTTGTTATATATATAATAATATTCTTATATGGTATCATTGCAATAAAGAGCTACAATTTCAAAAGTCCTCTAGCCTCTAGGTCAGGGTCAGAATAAGGGTTAATGATGTAAAGCTTGGCTACATATTAGATAAGCACAGACCCCTGTTTTTCCTCAGGGGTCATACCCCTATCCTTCATCAGGGGTAGGGGTTTGGCAAAATCCAAAAATGCTGACCCCTACCCCTACTCCTGTGCAACCCCTGGACTGTACCCCCAGGGTTACCCCTACCCTTGCCCATCTCTAAGAATTGGCAGCTGATATCAAGCTCCATTTGCAGAGCATTGGAAAATACATTCATGCCCTTAATATCGTGCACTATCTTGATGATCTTGCTATCCAGAAGAACCATGGACTGACAAAAACTGTTTCATTGAAGACTGTGCAATAGTGGCTATGGAAGTTGGGTTATTGATGGAAGCAGGAGCAGAGAGGACAATATGCCAATGGACATGAATGTGAAGATGTTGTTGAATATCGTCAACAAACCTTTCTTCCTGAATGGACGAGTTTTGAACCTTGCATGCAAACCTGGAAAAAAAAAGACCTCACCTGTGAGGATTTCCCCCCCAGGCAGCCTCTTTCCCCTAATTCCTGTCCAGTTGTTGTTTGGTTCCATGATGAATCAGTATTTTATGCAAATGACCATCGAAAGCAGAGATGGGAACATAAAGATGAGGATGCTCTCCCCCAACCAAAGGAAGAAGATGCATTCTTGATGGTTGCACACTTTGTGTCAGCTGATTATGGATTTCTCCAATCACACAATGGGAAACAATCAGCACAGGTACTTTTCAAGAATGGAAGAGCACGAGATGGTTATTTTTCAAACGAAGAGATTTTAAAGCATATAGCATGTGCTATGGATATTCTTGAAACAGATTACCCAGATGAAGATTATATTTTGGTTTTTGATAATGCCACAACTCATCTCAAACATGCTGACGATGCACTATCAGCACGGTCTATGCCAAAGAAACCTTCACAGCATTGGGGAGTTGAGGTTACAATGACAGACGAAAACAAAAATATTATTTTCAGCTCAAATGGTAAACCACAGAAGATGAAGATTCCAATGGCACCTGCCTGCTTCCAGAATGGGGATCCCAAGCCCCTTTATTTTCCTTCAGGTCATTCTCAAGCCAGTTGGTTTAAAGGAATGGAACAAATTCTTCGAGAGCGAGGCTATAATCCAATAGGTCTTCTTGCTTGCAAGGCAGGCCAGAAGGATTGCTGCTGCTGCCGCATATTATTCAATGAGCCAGATTTTGCAAATGTTGAATCACTATTGGAGATTCGATGTCATGAACGTGGATTTTGTGTGATATTTTTACCCAAATTTCACTGTGAACTTAATTTTATTGAAATGTGCTAGGGGTATGCGAAATAAATTTATCGTCTCTACCCCTTTTTATCAAAAGAATCTGATCTCGAACGAAATGTAATCTCAGCACTAGCTGCAGTCCCACTAGCCACAAGGCAATGGTATGATTCCCATTATTGAATATTTACATTTCTCTCACATTAATTCATGAATTAGATTTGCAATGCGATCTCAAAGATTCATAGATGCTTACAGACATGGTCTGAATGGTTCCCAAGCTGCTTGGGCAGTAAAGCAATATCACAGCCATCAGGTCATGCCTGAAACCTTGTTGGCTGACTTTGATAAGACTGAAAATTCATACACTTAGACTTGGATTATCGCCCAAGTGCAAGTAGACATAACATTAATTAGATCTTATCTTATCACACTAGTATTAATATGACTTCATTTAAGTCATTACTATTTGGGGTCTGCTTTCTGACTCTGCTGCACCCTGGCATCGAACAGCATGTGCTCAAAATGTCCTCTGTCACAACTAGTCACATCATGTGATGTTCAATGTTTCCACAAGATGCCAACCTTAATAAAAAAATGACAGTGTTAAACCAACTTATCTTAGTGAATTGTGTGGGTCACAGGGCATGCACAGTGCACTGATATGGCTAATATAGCTCATTGATTATGACACAATGTGTTTTGCAGGCAACAGGTCAGATAAGTGATGGCAGACAGTATGCATGCAGCATGCCATGCCATCATGGATCATGATCATGGAGATTGTCCATATGGACCATGCTTATTGGAATGTGACAGATTAGTTGTTGATCTTGGATGCTGAAAAGTTTTGAAGACTGGCCACTATCCATTACTGTGTTACATAAGATTTTGCATTGCCACACATATTGTCATGTGAAATAGAAAGATACAGTCAACTCCCTCCTAACCGATACCTCTTGGAATAGCATTGGAGGTATTGGTTATGAGGGAGTATTGGGTATCCAGGAGGCCTCTATCGTACCACTTAAAACTTGCATTTGTGAACTTCATAGTTACTATGTTACTACAGGCTATTTATGAAGGAAATAATCAGTCAACTTTGTAGCTCTCATTCCCTGCATCTCAACTGCATGAGTCTGACGTCCAAACAAACCCAACATTGTTGTTAACTTGTGGAAAATGGATCATCAACTTGCATCCCAATGTAGTTCTGAAAATTCAATGCAGCCTGGAGGGCTTCATGATGTGTTATAAGAGGTGTGGACACTATATCATCACCATCTTTGCCTTCAATGTTACTCTCCCTCAACTTCTTTGCATCTATCACATAGAACATGTTGTATGTCTTCACAGCCGGATTTAGAAGTTCTGCAATGTTCATTTGATTCAAGTGCTGAAGCACACCAGTCACCTCAAGCTCATTCAAGGCATGTTCAACGAGGATCTCAGCTTGTACAATGGAATTTGAGTTGGTCGCGGTGTTGGTTGTATGAACGAGAGATGAGATTGGAAGGGAGGGTCGAATGGGTAGTTCAAATAAGGTGTCAGGTAAAATACCAGCTTTATGCCAGCAGTTTTAAATAGTCATAGTGTTCACGTCATCCCATGCATCTTGAGTGAGTGTTACGTGTAGACTGGGTAGGTACACATGTAGACCCTGGATAACTGGGAACGGTCTCCTACTTGCAATGCCAGAGGTGTATGACTAGGACTGTTACGTGTGGGCTTGGCTAAGCTTGCATGTAGCCCTAGTGAGGTCTAGGACAAGGGAGTCCTTGGCCGATGCCGTCGATGGTGTACGCGGAGACGTAGGCTGCACATGTATAGTGCCAGCCAAAGGAGTCGTATACTGGGTTGAGCACGGAATCAGCAAAGGAAGCTAAGATTGCAAGGGATTGATCTAGGCCTAGGGTACAAGGGGCGGGTCCAGGGGCTAGGAGTAAACCCAGGGAGATCAAGAATAGGGAACATGGTATGTGCTACTGGGGTTTATATAGCGTAAGGTAATGGGCACAGACCATGTCAAGAAAGGAAGAAGAGAACAGCACTAGTCAAGGGCTGTGTGGAATGAGGACAGTACCAGTCATGGGCTGTGCGAAGGAAAGTCATAGAATGCGAAGGAAATGGAGAGAAGAGACTAAAGAAGGAAAGCACAGGAAGTAGGCTGTGTGAGAAGAGAAGCCAAGGCTATGCATGTGGGAGCATAGGGCTAAGGGTATTCTATGAAAGGAAAGGAAGATCAAAGAAGCGACAAGGAAAGGAGGCAGACTCAGTAGTGAGTCAGAGACAGGGGCAATGACTCATGTTGAGTGAGTCAATGGGAGCCGGGAAAGGTGAGGATGGTATAGGAGGACTCGGGTTAGGCCGAGGGAATGCACGAGGAGGGAACGAGGCATGCATGAGGTGGAGATCTAGAGACGGGGATCTAGGGAGTGACCATGAGGTCTGAGGGAACAGGAAAGGACCACGGGTATGGTCCGGACATGAGGACAAGGGAAGGACCAAGGATAAGGTCTGGAGTGGAGATGAGGATGACTCAGGTAAGCACGAGGGGAACTTGTGGTGCAAGGCGATACTGGAATGGAAGCTGCAGCAAGGCGATGCTAAAGGGAAGCCTCGAGGTGAGCATGTGATGAGCACAAGGCATGCTTAAGGAACGATTTGGAATGAGCAGAGGCAGGCTGTACTCAGCGGGTACAACACAAGGAGCGCAAGGAGGATCCAAAGGAGTATGCCGAGGGCAATGTTGTAGACCGAAGTTAGGGGTTCCCATAAAAGGACTAAGAGAAGGGGAAATCGTAACAAGGACTAGGGGTGGCACACTGATAGTGCTGGGCAAGAATAGTATGCCAGAAATGGACCCAAGGTAGAGGTAAGAGACTAGATTGCTGGGTATTCCCAGGGAGGTCAAAAATAGAGTACATGGGTTGTGCTACTAGGGTTTATATACTGGAAGGAAGGGAGCATAGACCAAGCCAAGAAAGGAAGAAGAGGACAGCACCAGTGATAGGCAGTGCTGGGCAAAGGGGAATGACTAAGAGATAAGCGATAAGAGATAAGGAGCTGTGTTGAGAAGCACAGGGTCTAGGGTGTGCTAAGAATATAAAAATAAGGAGGCGATGCTGATAGAAGCATCGGAATGGAAGCAAGGAAGCTGTGTGATGGAAGCAAGGAAGCTGTGCGATGGAAGCACAGAGTCGAAGGGAAGAGAAGACAAGAAGGTGATGCTGAGAAGCATTGGAATAGAAGAGAAGATCAGAAGGCAAGAAGAGGAGAGAAGAAGTGGTCTCAATAGGTGAGTCAGAGATAAGGGTAATGACTCATGTTGGATGAGTCAGGGATCACCGAGATAGGAGATCCATGTGAGATGAGGAAAACTCGGGTTAGGCTGAGAGCGGATATCAGGAAGCACTAATAAGGTGTGGACTAGGTGAGGCAAAGAAGGTCCAGGGATCACTGAGGAGGTGTGGACCACACGAGGCAGAGGATGGTGCAAGAAAAAGAGTGAATTGTAACAGTGAGTCGCATTGCTTGAAGTTGGTTGATATTGTAGATTTCAGAGGAAGTGATGCCTGCTTCATTGAAGTTCATGGCATGGTGAATGAACTTGGTGCAATAATGTGCCTTGAAATAATGAATGATGCCCTGGTTATTGGGCTGTACATGCTCAGCGAGGTTTGGCTTAAAATTATTGACTCAAATGTCAGTAAGGGAATCAGGAATAATGTGACCTGAGAAATTGTCCTACAAGAGAAGAATTTTCCTCCCCTTATTGCACAACTTCCAATCCCAATCCAACAACCATTCTTAATAGGGTGAGGCCATCATCCAGGTCTTGGCATTGTTTCAATAGTAAAAACTGAAATACAAGCCCATCTTGTTATTAAAAGCGTGGGGCTTTTGTGATTTCCCAATGATTAGTGGTGGAAGTTTAGTGGAGCCATCTGCATTTGCCATGAACAAATAAGTCAGCCAGTTTTTCTTCCCTTTTCCACCTGATTGCTGCCTATCTGAAAGTCCATGGTCCAGAAGCGTGCTGGTCAATATTATCCAAGACTAGTCCAAGTTCGAGTAATCATTTGAAAGTGAAGTGAACCTATGCAAAGAATAATTCAGATTCATCTCTGTTGAAAATATCACAAAGTTGATATCCATACTTTTCAATGAGCTCCTTGAGATGCCATCACTCTTTCTCAACAGTTGCAGCAGCTACTGAAGCTGCTTCACCATGACATTTCATTTCCTTCAACCCAGCTCTTATCTTGTACTGTGTCAACCATCCCAAACTAAGTTTTAGCTGCTTGTCCTCTGGAACACCAACCAACTCTGCAAACCTTGTCCATTTTTGGCGAACAACCTCTCCAGTGAGAAGAATTCCATCAGCCATCACCTTAGAGACCCACAAATCCAATATTTCAGTCACCTTGGGACATTGGGTTTGGTAGAACCATTTGGCTGAATAAGCTGCACCTACACCAACCTCATATTGCTCTTGCAATTTTTCTTCACCTTTGCACCAGTCAGATAATCTTGGTTGTTGGAGTTAAAGGTTTGGATAAATAGTATTGAAATGTGCCACAGTTTTCATCTGATTCTCTCCATTGGCATGATACCAGTCAAGGATCTCAATCCTCTGCTGTAATGTAGCATTTTCTTTTTTTCATGAACATCTGCTGCTGCTTGACATTTTGCTGCCTGTCACCAGATAGTTTCATGGAGCATTCAGGAATGCACATAAACTTAGCAAAAATTATTAATTGTAGGAATCCCATACGTTTGCACTTCTTTGAAGAAGCACCACTGTTTGGCTGCTGTCACTCCAGCAAGGTTATCAAGTTTGTTCACAACAGATTTATCATGGGAATTCAACCTCTTGAGCTCCTACTTATAATATGATGCATTGTCCAATATGTCAACCACTCGTTCTTCATCCTCTGAATCTCCTGCATTATCCAACCACTCCTGATCAATGTCCAATACTGGTTGGCATGCCTTTAACTTGGCCTCAAGCACAGCTTTCCAGCCTTGTATTTGCTGTCAAAGCTTCATTGAGCCTTTTTTTACAATGTCAACAGGTTTCATAATGAAAGAAGCTGTTGGGTTGGAATATTGGGCCATTCTTGCCATGTTGAGACATCCAGAATTACAGATTATATAATACCATTTCCTATTTCAGAGTGGCAATGCTATTACCTGACCCTAAGTATTGATTATGATTGGTGAAAATACCTATCAGGTATCACCTATTGGTTATGGTTATAAATTTGCTGCAAACCAACTTGGGAAATCCAAAAAGGTATTACATATGAGGGAGTATCAGTTATACCTGGTATCAGTTAGGAGGGAGTCAACTGTATGTGAAGTTCAACTAGCCCCCCACTTTACTGTTCACTCAATTTGCCTGTCACCAGAAAGAATTGGCCAGATGGGTCATAAATTCCAAGCTGAGAAAGATATTCCTCACCAGATTGATGGAAGATGTAGACTTGAAGAATGTCTCGGATCCGGGTCATATGGCATTGTCACTATTGTGGAGTCGTCCTCCATGAGGTTGGACCATTTGGTTGACTGATGTTTTTACAAAGCAGTCAATATCATCAATTGCCAAAGATAGGCAATCAAATTGGAATCCCTTATCAATGGAAAGTCTTCATCTGTGGAGCGAGAGTCATATATCCTCCAGCAGCTGTGCAGGGAAATGCCAGTCAGCATCCCACACATCCACTGGTTTGGCAGAGAGTCAAAACTTCGATGTTCTTGTTCTCGATCTCTTGGGCCTGTCTCTAGAACATCTTGTTGTACTGAAGGAGAAATTCTCTGAGGTCACTGTCCAGCATACAGTGACTCCAAAAAGCGTTACAATAACTAACCCCAAACCGGGGCACGAAGCGCCCCGCAACCACCCGTGGGAATATCGCTTCGCTTTGGTGAGACCAAACAAAGTACAAACCCTTGGCTACAAA
>JBBPJJ010001156.1:0-11002 GCA_038088635.1 Veloboletus limbatus
CAGAAAAAGCAGATCAACTCCAAGGAGCATGAATGTAGAAAAGCCCGCCGCTGTGGGTCAAGGTAAGCACATCATCATTCCCAATGCCTAGCGCTAAGACTGCACAACCATTGAAAAAGGTTAAACTAATTCTCCCAAGGCACTCACCCGAGACTATCGACATTGATGCTGACATCAGCACAGCTCTACCTTTCAGTGAGCCCGCTGATCTCAATCCCGAGAATGATACTGGCAAGGGCTCTGCTGAAGTAGAGCTTGGTAACATCCTTTATTGCTGCTCGCCCCACTTACTAACAAGTACCTGTGAAATTGAAGAAAAAGTGGCACTTGCCAATTTACTCTTTCTTCAACATCAAGATGGTGTCCATTCAGTATCACAATGATAGACTATGCCATTATTTTCCATGTGCAGCGTGGATATGTAAGGGCTTAGGTGGTGTTTGTCATTACCAGGTTGTGGAACAGAATAGACTCAGTACTGTGTGGACAGCTACTGTGATATTAGATGTACCTGTGGAACAGAATAGACTACAGGTACTAGTGAGTAAGTGAACTAGGAATGTAGGAATGAATCTCACCTCAGTACTGTGTGGACAGCTACTGAGGTGGACGAAAGTCTGAGGCACGACAATAAACCCGCGCTTATGTAATGTAAACTAACTACAACACAGGTAACAAAGGACAAGTCATCTACTGCTAATCTCACCCATCATGCAAATTATCTGCTTCAGTGTAGAGATGGTGAAGAATGCCATAGCTGGGAAGGCAGCACCCTCCAACAATACCTCAATTTTTACTGCATTTGCACAGCAAGGCCAGCAACTGGTTTGTTATACCAATCAAACCCACACAGCACTGGAATTTTGAACTTTACCATGACTTGCCTCAAATTATTTACTCATCATTTTTGCAGTACTTTATCCTGGCATGAAGCTTGCATACTTTTGTGAGCACCAATGGGAAGAGGAGTTATTACCAGCAACATTTACAGCTGTTGAACGTGTTTTCTCGCAAGCTCACCAACTCCTACATTTCACTTGTAATTGTCTTTCACCATCTTTAACTCATGCCTTTCTCTGTTTAGGAGCATGGGGTAGAAATGACTTGTTGCTTATGCAGGACCTTATCAGTTGGATGAAAGACAGGACAAGCAAAAAGAGGGACCGAGACAAAGACAAGACAAACAATATTTAGTGTAGATATTGATGTATACTATGGTGGAACATCTGCACATTTATTCCCACCGCTTATTTTCCTGTCCAATTGCAGTTTATCTGTCCAATTGTGCTGTGCTTTGTCCAATCTGCAACTGTACTATCTCATATACAAGGTGCTGCATGATTTGTATGACGTAGTTCCGTGTTAACCTTGTAATTAAACATTCATGTGTTTCTGTATCCATATTCATGCTTACTTCAAAAGTGACATGGAATTTCAAATAAGTCATGGTCAGTTGGAACCCACTTGAACTCTTGGAGATCAATCAGATGGATCAGATCCTGCAGATCTCTTACAGCTGGGCTGTTGATTCAATATCTGAAATTTTTTCAAACATGGATTCAAAAATCTTTTCAACATGCTGCTCAAATAGATTCGCAAGGAACACCATCTGGAAATGGGCAACGATGTGTCCATTGCACACTGTGACACTTGGCATACAGCATGGTGGAATGGAATGAGCTGTTTCCTACTTGATGGGAGAAACCTGTTACAATTCTATGCTTCTTTGTTCCTTTTCACTTACACTTCTATTCTTCTCTTTATCCCTTTCATCTTGATGACTTCTTCACGGTAAACTACGGTTTCACCTTTCTTCTGTCATCAAGAATTACGACTACATTCCTTCGTTCCAATTCCTCGGACTTCTGTAGCTGACTCACTAACTGAGTCATACATAATCTCGTCAGTCTTCACTCTTCAACAGAGTTCCCTTCACTTCCATCGCATTCTGCGATGTTCTTTTATCTACCTTTCTTATTCTTTTCCCTTTTATGATCTTGGTTTGTGCTAGCCCTTCCCAAGTATATAAACCGTACTAGCACGACTTGTATTCCCTAATCTTGAGCTCCGCAATACTACTCTTAGTCTTGCCTCTCAGTCAACTCGCCGACTTCGGTCCCCAGTCCCTCAGTCCCAGTAAAGGCTTCTCTATACAAAGCCTTCCTCAAGTCCTAGTCACTTTGCGGATATGTGCGAGTCTACCTAGCCCACATGTAACAAAAGCTCAAGGTTACCCCTCTGCACGGCCACTATTATTGTGAGCCGTACCCTTCTTCGCCCTGTCTTCTAGTACTCCCAGAACGTCGAGAACAACTCCTCGACATCCACCCCCAGTTATCCCAGAATCGTCTGACGATGAAGAACTCTCAGAAACCTTGGACCAAGATGAAGATAACAAAGAAACTTCGCCAGTAACACCAGTCCAACCTTCACCTCGATCCCTTGCACCTGCTCAACCTTCACCTCGATCCCTTGCACCTGCTCAACCTTCGCCTCGATCCCCTATCACCATACTGCCAATGACTAACCAACCCACTGAACCACGACTCAATGCCCCTCAGGAGTTCGACGGAACTTATTCTGAATATCCAGGATGGTACAACAATGTTGTGTTCTATCTCAGTACCAATTCTGAGATTTACAACAACGATGCTAAACAGATCGCCTTCGCTCTCTCATACATGAACAAAGGATCAGCAAAAAGCTGGGCAGCTACATTCCGCGTTAGTTGCATACAAAATGATGGCACTCTCAATATGGGTACCTGGGCTTCTTTCACAGCTAAGCTCAACAGGGCATTCAAACATCACGATGTTGTCAATCAAGCCATTGGATGGCTTTCCACAAAGAAGATGGTCTTGAGTAAAGGTGTGTTCACCCCTTCTTTCAGTCTCTACACCACCAAATTCCAAACCAACGCTGCACGCGCCGGTATTATTGACCACAACGTCTTGATTGGCTACTATTCTGCTGGAATCCTGTCAAACCTGATGATGCATATCATGACCATGGACCCAGTGCCAGATTTGATCGACAAATGATATGAAAAAGCCGCATCTTTCAATGCAGCCTGGGACAGAGTCAGGGAAATTAAAGCGCATACCTCTCATACGTCTACTCCAATCTCACGTCCTTTCTCCTTTCCCCGAAAAGACCCAAATGCCATGGAAATAGACACAACTACAATCACCAGACCACCCAAGCTTACACTGGAATCCCGCAAAGAATGTCAAGAATGAGGACTCTGTTTCAAGTGTCGTCTTCCCGGTCACTCGGCCACAAAATGCAAGACCCGCTTCGTCAATACCAAAGCTACGTGGAGAGAAAAGAAGCAAGAAGATGTTGATGTAGTTGTGAAAAGAACTGACGAAGAAGAGACAGGAGAAATCCCAGACTTGATGGAATGTGACGACGAAGATGACGAAATCCTCGTCAATAAGGTCCAGTCTTTTTAAATGGAGAGTCTGTAATGATGTCAGTCTCTCCTTGTCACACTAGGTACTCGCCTGTACAATCTATGTAAATCCAAGAAATCATTATTTGTAACCGCCATGATATTGATTCCCGCAAGTACCAAGAAAACCGTCGTCACCACCGCCCTCGTAGATTCTGGAGCACATATCAATTGCCTCGATTGGGGATTCGCTCGAAAGAATCGGATCCCCTGCACCCGACTGCCAAGTCCGATCCCTATCAAGAATGTCAATGGATCCCTAAATATCAAAGGAACAATCCATTTCACCGCCGATCTTTATGTCACAATCGGACACATCACCACCAAAGTTCTTTTTCATGTTATGGGGTGTGGAAACGATCGTATCATCCTAGGATTCTCATGGCTTCAGCAAGAAAACCCCGTTATCAACTGGAAAAGAAACCAACTATGGCTTAGACCAGAGATCATTCGATCAAACAACCTTACCGCCGAGAATAAGAATCATATCCAGAAAACCCAACAAGCCTCCAGATATTACAAAATCGAACCTCACCCGGTATGCCATGCCTCAATAACCCACACATTCGATAAAAAGCTTTACGACTACCTTGAAACAAACAATGAAAATTTCCTTCAACCCGAAGGTTTTACCAAGAAAGCAGTGACATCTTATTGCATTAATTGTGTCATCAAGGGAGACACACGCTATTTAACCCCACAATGTGTATCTCCTGCTATGGTGAAAGCCTACACCACATCAACAGATTTGGCCATACAAAACTTAGTTCATAAACTGAAAATAACTCTCCCAGCTGAATACAATGACTATCAATCAGTATTTTTGGAAGTCGCAGCAGGAACCTTGCCACCTATTCGACCTTACGACCATGCAATCAACCTGAAAGACTCTTTTGTTCCCAAAATTGGTAAACTCTACCCATTATCCACTGACGAAACCAAAGCAGCCGATGACTTCATTGAGGAACATATCAAATCTGGCAAGATCCGTCCCTCGAATTCCCCACAGGCTTCACCATTCTTCTTTGTCAAAAAGAAAGATGGTAAACTTCGCCCCTGTCAAGATTATCACTATCTAAATGACCATACTATCTGAGATGCTTACCCCCTACCACTCATTACAGATTTAGTCGACAAATTAAAAGCAGCAAAACATTTTACCAAGTTTGATGTCCGATGGGGGTATAACAATGTTCGGATCAAAGATGGCAACCAATGGAAAGCAGCATTCATTACACATCAAGGGTTATTCGAGCTGATGGTTATGTTCTTTGGGATGACTAATTCTCTGGCCACCTTCCAGCGATTTATGAATGACTCATTCCATGATATGAAAGCGGAAGGATGGTTAGTCATCTACATGGACGACTTACTAATCTACTCCCCTGATAAGGTCATTCACGAACAAAATACCAAACGGGTTCTCCAACGAATGACCAATCTCGACTTACATCTCAAACTGGAGAAATGCGTTTTTGACACATCTGAAGTTGAGTACTTAGGAATGATTGTCAAACCTGGCCAATTGGCAATGGATCCAGTCAAACTGGATGGTATCTCCACCTGGAAGATACCAACTAACCTTAAGAAAGTATGCTCTTTCTTAAGATTCACTAACTTTTATCGTCGTTTTATCCGGGATTACTCTATTCTAGCTCGCCCCCTCATTGATCTCACCAAGAAGACTGTTCCATGGGATTGAACAACAGCCTGTCAAACCGCCTTCGATACGCTCAAAGCAAGATTCTTGACCAAACCATTACTTCACCTTTCTGATGTTACCAAACCTTTCACCATCACTACTGACGCTTCCAAATGAGCAATGGGTGGCATCCTCCTCCAATCCGACCTTAATGGGAACTGGCACCCATGTTCCTATCTTTCCCAATCCTTTGCGCCTGCTGAGCGCAATTATGATATCTATAATTGCAAACTTCTCGCCATTCTCCGTGCCTTACGCGCCTGGCATCATTATCTTATCAGCTCCACCTTGCCTGTCCATGTCTTCACCAATCACAAAAACCTTACCTACTTTCGCCAAGCGCAATTGCTCAATTGTCGACAAGCCTGTTGGTTGTTAGACCTTCAGGACTTCGACCTGGCTATCAGCCACGTCCCTGGCAAGTTACTGTCTGGTCCTGACGCCCTCTCTCGTCGGCCGGACCATATTCCTGCAGATTCTCCCCCTGACAACGCCAATGTAACCCTACTACCCGACTCTTTGTTTGTTAACCTTATTGATGTCACCCTTGATCGTCAAATCCGCGTCGCCTCTGCCTCCAACCCCCTCGTTCTTGACTGGCTAAACTCTCGGCCTCTGCCTAGTTCTTCCGCAGCCGAATTCCTTCTGACTGGTCCTACGCAGACAGAAAACTTTCTTACCAGGGTCGTTTATATGTCCCCTGTAATGACCTCCTTCGGCGCTCTATTGTGTCCGGGTGCCATGATCACGAAACAGCAAAACACCCGGGCTACCTCAAGACTCGCCAGTTGGTCGCTACACACTACTGGTGGCCTGGTTTGGCGCAATACATCCGTCAATATGTCACTGGTTGTGTGGTCCGTCAGTGTAACAAAGTTAACACTCATCCCACCAGCCCCCCACTCATGCCCATCCGTTCTACTTGCATCTGCCCTTTTCAGCAGGTCTCTTGCAACCTCATCACCAGTCTCCCGTCCTCTGCTGGCTTCAATACTCTCCTGGTTGTGGTCGACCACGGCCTTACAAAGGGGGTAATTCTCTGCCCCACTATCACCGCCATCACCGCCAAAGGCATTGCCTCACTGTTTTTTACCCACATCTTCACCCAGTTTGGCCTTTATGAAAAAATCATCTCAGATCAAGGTCCCCAATTTGCCTCTTCCTTTGCTAAAGAATTAGGGAGACTTCTTGGTTACGAACTTGCTATCTCCACTGCCTACCACCCTCAAACCGACGGAGAAACGGAACGTGTGAACCAAGAGGTGGAAACTTATTTACGGGTCTTCTGTGGGAATGAACCAACAACATGGGCCAATCACATCACAATGGCAGAATTTGCGCATAATCACTGTCCTCACTCGGTCACCGGAAAATCACCGTTCTTTCTCATGATGGGTTTCGAACCCCAAGCCTTACCTTTGGTTATCCCATCATCTGATCTCCTCACTGTCAACCAACGGATGTCACTCCTCACAACAGCACAAAATGAAGCTCTCGCTGCCCATGAACTCACTAGACAAACCATGGCAGCTAGATCTAAACAACAGTTCACTCTGTTTAAACTAGGAGAAAGGGTATGTGTTAAAGTCGGATTAAATCAACTCCAGCTACTCCGGTGACAACTCTGGGGTAGCACGACTTGTTGGGACTTCAGCTTCAGCGACTTGAATGGAGCGCTGCGCCCTTGTCAGACTCTCGTCCCGGTATTTGCAGAATTGGAGCAGAAAGACTTAACACTGACTGACAGCGAAGTCAAGTGGAGGTCGGATCCAAGCGAGGGAGCTCAGACAGAGATCAGAGAAGGGAAGAGGAGTTGAACTTAAGTCGATATTTGAACTTAGGTACTCTAGCGACTATCGATGGGTTTATATACCTAATTGCGGAGCAGGACGGAACGGAACGGAGAACGAAACGGAAGTCAGATGAGTGAACGGCTATCATAGAATCAAATGATGGACAGGTATCAAAGATGGTTGTGAACAATCACAAACAATGTTCAAGTCTGATGGATGTGAAACGAAACGAATGTCATAAGTCAAAGGCCATCAATCAAAGTCAAGAGGTCATGTGGTACGAAGCATCATAATGAGCAGAACGGAATGGGGTTGCGGAGCACCTTGGGAGTTTGGAAGAGGACGGAATGACGGAACCGCATTGTGGAGCAACGGAGTTGGGTTGCGGAGTTCAGGATATGACAGTATCCCCCTCTTAGGCCTGAGCCCACGAAGGCCAACAGCATTAAGCGGAGAACAATGTGGAGATATGCGAGGTGATATAACCAGAGTCACATTACGGAGTAAACAAGGTCACGTGGTGTGGAGATCGAAATGCCACAACGGGGTATAAAGTGAGTGAACACGTCCGTTAATCCTCATTACTGACATGTCCGACCTTGACATCGCAACAATCTGCGAATGGGACGACAAGCTTCTCATGGAGCACGACAACGACGACAACGAGACGTTCAACGCGAAGGCGGCGGAATGACAGAGGTGGGTGAGGAACCGCAAAGAAGAGGAGCACAGGGTCGCAGCGGAGGAGGCGAAGCGACATGAGAAGGAGGAGGCACGATGACGCGAGGAGGAGAAGGAGCGACGGAGAGCAGAGGAGGAGGCGCGGGCAGTGCAGAAGGCGGCAAAAGTAGCCGCAAGACAGGCAGTGAGTACCCCCGTGGCTGGCAATCATCTGCATACTAACCAACGCCAGGCGGCGGACTTGCGCCGCCAAGAAGAGGGGAGTGGGAGTGGTGGTACCAGAAACAAGGGTAAGGGGTCTGCGTGCACCGCACGCAGAAGGGGCTGGAGTGCATCCTGGGGAACGGGAAGGCTCGGGCGTGCCACAGCTGTCAAGTACTGCAGCAGAGGTGCGAGTGGATGGGGGAGGTGACTGCGCCGAAGCGGAAGAAGTGGAGAATGGAGGTGGTGATCGGAGCTGATGAGGGAGAGGGCGAGAGGTTGGAGCGTCCGAGGAAAAAGATGAAGCGCACGGAGAAGACGGAGGTGTGCGCAGACACGGAGGGCAACGGGATGGCAGAGGTGGCGAGGGTGTTGGAGGTCACGGCGGCGGCGATGCGAGACATTGCATCTGCCGTGCGCACGAATTCGGTGCGCATCGCCAAGATGGTGTGCACTGTCGAGGTCCTCACCGACCTGATGGTGCATACCATCTATGGATCGGAGTTGGAAGACTCGGACGCGGACGTCCGGATGGACATGGAGGAGTTGGAAGGGATGTGGGCAGAAGAGGTGGAATACGTGGGGGGGTCGGCAGAGTTGGAGGGGTTGGTAGGGGAGAACGGAGGAGAAGAGGGAACAGACAGCGGGACGGAAGCGGAGGTGGAAGAGGTAGCGGAGGAAGTATAGGGTAGGAAAATATGTATATAAAGAAATAAATTGTCTGTTTCTTTTCCTATGGAGTATAATACGGGCCGGGTTTCATTGGATAATGGAGGTGAAAATCGGAAACAATTTCGGAAGCGTGACCCAACTCCATAGCTAGTACCCAAGAAGTTTCTTCATCGGTACCCTCATATCCTGACCAGCGGACCAAGTATAGGAGTTGACAACTCCATTGTCGGCAGTCGGTTTTCGAGTCCAGAATTTCTGTGATTTCACACTCGGGTTCGCTGTCGACTTCTATCGGAGGTGGCAGAGGCTGATCGCGATTCGGGATTGTGTTCGGGATGGAGGGTTCGAGTTGGGAAATATGGAAGATGGGGTGCATGGACTTCATAGCATCAGGAAGACGGAGTGTGAAGGAGTGTGTTCCGACTTGCACGATGATCTTGTAAGGACCGAGATTCTTTTCTGAAAGCTTCTTCGACGGTCAGGTGGAACGGAAGTACTTGGCTTTGACGAATACTCGGTTGCCAACTTTAAAGTCCGGAGCTGGATTTTGTTTCGCGTCTGCAGGAGCTTGGTAGCGCTGTTGGGCGAGTGCCATTTCCTTGTGGAGGTACTGATGCAAGGATTGAAGGTCTACGGAATAGTCGCGTGTGCGAGCTGAGGTCAAATCCCTTTCGGGATGCACAGAGAGGTCGGGGTGGTACCCCTTATTGGCAAAGAACGGGGAGACACCGGTCATCACAGTTGGAGCATTATTGTAAGTGAACTCCGCTAGCGGAAGGTGTTACAATTTTCCCTCTCTTTTGTCTTACATATTGCTTCTCTCTTCTTCGTCCTTCACCTTCTCATATTAAGGGCATGTTTCTCTATTCTTACGATCACATTCTTCTCTTCTCCTGTGGCGATTGTACTCATCTTTATATTGTTTCTTGAACTCTCTATCTCTACCACGATTTCTCTTGTAATCGTGTGGTTAGCTAATCTTCTCCTGGATTCCATCACTTTCTATGCTTATGCGTACTTCTTGATTAGCTAATCTTCCTTCTCATTCCTTCATGTTCTATGCTTACGCGTCTCTGTCTATTTAAGTACCTCACCTTCTGTACTTTCTCTTTATTCTCGATCTATGCTATATAGTGTATCATCTTGAGTCACTCCTAGTCCCTTCGTCGTCGCCTAAGTCCTCCTCAGTCTTGCCTTCGTGTGGCAACCCCTCAGTCTTCGCTAGCATAAGAGATCAAGAAAGTGTGCCCTCTCCATGGTAGAGGCACTACTTTGCTAGCTCCTTCATCCTTTGTCCTCAAGAGTATGCTCAGCGTAACAAAAGATTGAGAATCTCCTTTGTCCCTCCTATCTAGGAGTAGGACCCACTAGTCACCATAGCCCCTCGATACCAAGCCCCAGAGCCCTCGTCCGACAAGGAAGATACCTCCCTAGCTCTAGTCCCACAGTCCTCAGCGCTTCCTCCATGAAGCACCTTACCCCCGACCCCTCAGTATCACAAACAAAGAATTGCCTCTTCGTCCAGTCAACCCACCCAGGAACCTTGTCTCTCCCTAGCACCCCTAGCCCCAGTCATCTCGTCCCCAATACTACCCATAGTCCTCGCTCCACCAGTCCCTAGCACTTCTACACCCACTGCACCCCCAGTCACCCCAGCACCCCCCATTGTCACCATGTCCGAGCTCAAAGCTGCCCTCCCAGCAGACTTTTCGGGTGAACCAGCCGATGCCACTTGATGGATCAAGGTGATGAACGCCTACTTTTCTATCAACAGCTCACTTTACAAGAAGGCCGAGGACAAGATCATGACCACGCTCAACAAAATGAGCAAGGGACGAGGAGTCTCCTTCTTTGAGATGTGGTACGACCGCATGGCCGACGCCTCTGTCGACTCCAAGGAGAAGACTTTTGAGAAGTTCGTCAAAAACTTTGAGTCCACCTTTTACCCCTTTGACACCAAAGCCACCGCATGTCTTGAGCTCTCCAAGCTCATCCAGAAGTCCTCTAAGCTGTCCTCGGGTGAGATCGATGACGGCTTCCAGAAGTACATCACAGACTTCCAGAATCTCGCTTCGAAGGCGGGAATCACTGACGAAGTCACCCTCATTGATCAGTTCTCACTTGGGCTTGACCAACAGCTCTCCACCATGATCCTCTCTATGACCCCACTCCCCACCACTATCACCGAATGGATCGTCAAAGCCAAGACTTTCCACACTCAGAAGGCACGCATCGCTGCTCTTCGCAAGGGACATCGAGCTCCCTCAGTATTCACCCCTCGCAACCACACCACCTCATCTGCCTCTGATCCAAATGCCATGGATGTCGACGCCATTAAAGTCGCCAAACTCACCCCTGCTGAACGCGCTCGTTGCTTCAGAGAAGGGCTTTGCCTTCGTTGCCGTAAGAAAGGACATAACGCTCAGAATTGCAAGGCGTTTTCCTCTTCTCCCCCTCGCCCCCAACAGATTCGAGCAGTAGCTATGACGACTTCCCCTT
>JBBPJJ010001157.1:0-10993 GCA_038088635.1 Veloboletus limbatus
TTTGGAATGCCTGGAATGCCTGGTAGTTTGGAACTGGAAGTCTGGAGTGTCTGGAATGTCTGGAGCTCTGGAATGCATTGTCTGGAGTGTCTGGAACTTCTGGAAAGCTGGAAGTAGAATGGCTAGTAATGATGTGCCCAGCCCGATCACAACGTCCACAGATCTGTCCAGGACAGAAACGAGGTCCATGTTCCCATCATGAACAAGAAGAACACTGGGTGGTAAGGCAGCTTCGAGGGGAATGTCCTGGCATGAGAATATTACAGGATGGGCAGTGGTAGTTGGGGCAGTTGACTCAAAAGTGACCCAAAAGATGACAGTGGTGGCATTTGGTGGAGGAAGTTGCCAAAGAGGGTATGAGTGGGGACTCAATGACTTGGGTGGCAGAGGAGAGGACTTCACCACCAGAGGGGTGAGGGAAGCAGGTAGGGAGAGCACTGTTGTGAGCGAGGATGGCGGGGTCAAGACACAGGCCACTGGCAGAATAATGGACTTCTTCACTAGACGAAGGAGGAGAGTCATGGGCCAGGGGAGCAGGAGGGGAAGCGACAGATGGAGCAGATGGTACAGGAACAGGTAAAGGACGGGGGGAGACGGGGAGGTTTTCCAGGTAATGATCACAAGTGGCCATAGGTAACAAAAGGAAAATGGGACGAAAGGTGAAGTAAAGTAGATGAGAAGGAATTCGTTTGACAAAGATGTAAAAACTGTGCTGATGAAGGATAGATAAAACAGGTGTGGAGAGCTGACCAAGGAAAAGGTGAAGAGGTAGTCTGAACTCAGTGGGAGAGTCGGAAGATGTGGCTCAAAAGCGATAATTTTGAGTGAGGGAGATATCATGAAAAAGGTGTACTAATTGTTGGGAGATCTCATCTTCTTTGTAGAGAGGATCAGCCTCTAGGATGAGGACAAGGGCTGGATTGGCAAGGATTGCAGCATATAGAGTATGAATGGCAGTAATGGGAAGCAAGGTAGGATGAACAGGTTTGTATCCTAAAGAGGAAAAGTTTGTGGTCAGGGAGGAGACAGGGGATTGGGTAGGAGGAGTAGAGGACATAGATGAGAAAATAATCAGGAAAGAAGTGTGAATCAAACATTAGTGAGGATAAGAATCAAATTGAAGAGACTGAGGAGGATCAAAAGGGTAGATGGTAGATGCAAAAATGAAGATGACAACACAATTGAGTATGAAGAGCAGAAGGGGGTTGATCATTCAGAGCAGCGAAGAAGTGAGTCAAACATAGTATGCCCCAGGGTAGATTCTCTGGAGAAAATGCTAAAAGATAAAGTGTATGGTAAGAAGGACGCAAACAAGAACTATAGCCAGAGGGATAAAAAGAAGAGGAAAGTATGTCATGAAGTGGATTATCATAGGGAGTGAGTCTTTTTGTAAGTAGACAGAATAGTGTGAGCATGACAGAGATTACTTTTGGATTCCCAGGTATCTTCCGAGGTGGAGTATTCTTTTCATGTGGTCAGGGACCAATAACAACCAGGGGGTGCCTTGTGGGCAAGGATACCATTAACTTCATATTCTTCTTTGCCTTCAATGATGTTAAGAGGTGGTGTTGGGAATGAAGGACCATATGCCTCCATTGATTGGTAAGAGAATAAAAGGGAAGCATGGAAAACATTGTAGATCTTCCATGTGGACAGAAGTTTGAGGTGGTAGGAGAGTGGAGATAATACCTGGGCAATCTCGAAGGGGCCCAGATGTTTGGGTGTGAGTTTCTGAGATGGGAAGGGAATGTGAAGATTAGTCGCTTCAAGCCAAACCTTATCTCCCGGTTTCCAAGGGAAGAACTTTCGGGTGGTGTGTTGTGCCATCAGGCAGTGAGCAGACTCGTGGGCAGCGAGGGCTTCCTTTCTGGACTCTTCCAAAAGGGCAAGCCATGATGTGAGAGCAGGAAGGAAGGTCTTTCCTAAAGGGGGATAGCAACAAGGTTCATATCCGAGCATAAGGAAGAAAGGAGAGGTTTTAGTGGAGGAGTGAGGGAAGGAGTTGTGCTAGAACTCAGTGGAGGTGATGAAGGAAGACCAGGTGTGAGGTTGGTTGGCACAAAAGATGCAAAGATGCACTTCAATTTCCTGGTTAATGCATTCCATTTGTCTGTCCGTTTGTGGGTGGTAGGTAGTGGACAGTTGAATGTCATAATGAAGGAGTTGAGGAAATTCTCAAGAAAAGGTGGAGGTGAATTGGGGGTCACGATTGGAGATAATAGAGTTATGAAGGCCAAAACGTTTGAAAATATGTGAGACAAATAGGGAGAGGACCCCTGCAGCATTGATAGTTTTGTTGCAAGGAACCAGAACCACCCCCTTTGTAAGGCCATGGACCATGGTCGACCACGACCAGAAGGGAGTCAAAACCAGAGGAGAGGGGGAGATCTGTAATCAAGTCCATAGACAATTGATGAAAGGGGAGCATGGCAGAAGAAGGAATGGGGGACAAAGGAGGAATGGAGGATTGTGTATTTACTTTGAACTGTTGGCACAAGGAGCAGCCAGCAACGAAGTGTTTAACAAAGGTAGCTAAATCAGGCCACCAAAAGTCACGCTCGAGAATAGCCTTGGTGTGAAAGACACCCAAGTGCCCAGAGGTGGGGAAGGAGTGGAGAGCATGGAGAACGAGGAGAATGAGAAGTAGGGGGAACATACATGTGGCCATGAAAGTAAAGATAACCATTGTCAAAAGACCAATTGGCCAGAGAGGAACGAGGAAACAAAGGGGAGCTATCAGCAAGGAAGTGAAGGGCATGAAGAACAAGAGGGTCAGATGAAGAGGAGGTGCGAATCTAAGATGCAAGGATGAGATGCAAGGCCAAAATAATGTGAGGAACAGGAAGGATGGCAGATGAAGAATTATCAAGAGAGGTATTGATGACATCATGACGAGACAATGCATTGGCAGGGGCCATATGAGCACCCAGGGTGACCTGCCAAACAAGATCAAAATCCTGAAGAAAAAAAGACCAAGGTGCTTGACAACAAGAAAGCTTCCAGGAGTCCTTCAGATAGGAGAGATTTTTGTGGTCAGTGAGCATGGTGACATGATGTAAGGTGCCCTGCAAATACTGTTTCCACTCTTGGAGGGCGAGGATAACAGCAAGGAGCTTGCAATCATAAATATCATAATTTTGCTTGGCGGGGAGAAGGTCATGGAGAAATAGGCACAGGGATGCATATTACTATTGGCATCAGCTTGGAGGAGAACTGCACCAGCTGCAAGGAGGAAAGTGTCAGTCATGAAAGAGAAGGGGTAAGAGACATCTAGGAGGAGGAGAACAGGGGCAAAGGAGAAGATGGACTTGAGCTGGTTGAAGGTGCATTGTTGCAGGGAGGTCCACAACCATGGCTTATGTTACGGTTGGCCCGGGTAGGGACAAACATAGCCTTGCAAAAGGTTCTAGGACAAGAGTTGTCTTTAAAAGGACAATAAACAAAGAGGGCTCGCCTAAGGAGTGGAGTTTGCAAGTGGATTGCTTCAAGGAATACAAGGTATATTGCAAGGAGGTCTAAGCTAGAGAATAGGGAAAGAGAGCGAGGGTTTATATACCCGAGCTATGGAATATCATGGAACCTCGCGGAATGTTCAGGAAGAAGTTGAGAACCAATGGCAAAGAAGACACGATTGGTAATCGCGGTGGAATATGAAAGAATGCCATGGAATGCTGAGTAAAGGGAAAAGTAAGCCAATGGCAAAAGAGACACGATTGGTAATCGCTGTAGAACATGAAAGAACATCGTGGAACAATGAGTAATACACTGTGTCACGTGACACTAAATAAATGGTAGAGAAACAAGGAAAGGAACAAGGAAAGAACAAAGGAAAAGAGGGAAATCATAACAGCTTGTCCTTGTGAGTGAGCAAAGTGAGGGGGGCAACAATGTTGGAGAAGTTGGGGATGAACTGCTGATAGAAGTTAGTGAAACCAAGAAAGGAACGGATACCCTCGACGGAGGAGGGGGGTTGCCAGTCCTGAATGGCCAAAAGTTTGGTAGGGTCCATGAGGATGCGGCCATGACCAATGATAAGCCCAAGATAGTCCATGTGGAAAACATCAAAGGAACACTTTGATAGCTTAAGTGATAGATTGTGTGCATGCAAGTGAAGTAGAATACGACATGTGCAATCATGATGAAGGGTGAGGTCATCCTGTGTGTGAATACCAATATCATCCATGTAAATCTTCAGCCAACATTCTGCAATCATATCAGTGAAGATGTGATTCATAAAGGCTTGAAAGGGAGGAGGAGCATTGCAAAAACCAATGAACATTACTGTGGGTTCATAGAGACCAAGGGGGGTGATGAAGGCAGCTTTCCACTGATTACCATTACGAAGTCGAATGTTGTTGTATCCTCAACGAACATCGAACTTGGTGAATAGCGTGGAATCCTTCATGTCATCAATAAGTTTAGAGATAAACAGGAGGGGGTAGGCATTGTGGATGGTATGGGAGTTGAGATACCGATAGTCTTGACATGGATGGAGTGAACCGTCTTTCTTCAGGACGAAGAAAAAAGGGGACGCTTGTGGTGATTTCAATAGGCGAATGTGACTAGTTCAAAGGTTTTCTTCAACACACTCTTTACAGGCTTGGTGTTCTGCTGGGTTGAGAGGATATACCTTGGCAATCTTTGGGATGAAGGATGGTTTAAGATCTATGGTGTGGTCACAAGGATGATGAGGGAGTAGGACACTGAACATCTTTCCAAAAAATATGTAAGCAAATTCAAAACACCAAGATGGAAGTTCAATGGTTGTGGGGCCAACTTGTTGTGCTAGTTGAGTGGATAGGGTAACCTTACCAATATGCACCAGGTAGAGATCCTTATTCAGGGCAGACTCTCATGAAGAGGTGCAATGGCATCCTGAAGAGAGTGTGTGTTTGTTTCCCAGTTGATCTGAGGGTTATGTCATTTGAGCCAGGGAGTTCCAAAGATAACACAAGCAGAGCCAAGAGAGATGACAAGGAAGGTGATTTTGTCCTTTCCCTCTGGAAAGAGGACTGTCGCTGAGACTGAGTACTTAATCGTTCCTTTATGATTTGTAGTACCATCTACATTATATGTGGTGGGGAGTTGGGGCAGACGGCAAATGGTGGAACGAAGTTTGGGTACAAGAGACATGTCAATGAAATTGTTGGTAGCTCCAGAGTTGATGAGAGCAAAGGTGGCAACACTTTGGGATCCAGCCAGCAGGCGAACAGGGAGATGCAGAATTCATTCATTGTGAAGTCCTACTAGTAGAGCTGTGATATCTAGGGAAGAAGACGTCGTTTTGACTTCCCTTACTGAAAATCCTTACTTGGTTCTTCCTCAGTGGCCTCTTCAAATCACAGTTTGAGGGTTTGGAGAATTTCTCCTTTGTTCTTTCCTGAGAATCGAAGGTTGTTGACATATACATCTAAAGCTGAGGAAGTCTTGGGGGGTGGAATGGATGACAAGGTTGATGCAGTTGTATTGGCTGCACGGATTTGTTGAGGGCGGGCTGTAGAGGATGAGAACATCTTGCAATTCTGAGCATTGTGTCCCTTCTTTTGGCAATGGAGGCAAAGTCCCTCTCTGAAGTGATGAGCATGTTCTGCAGGGGTGAGCTTGATGACTCTGATGACATCGACATCCATGGCATTAGGGTCTGAGATGGATGAGGTAGGTAGTATGCCATAGTATGGTTTCGAGGGGTGAATACTGAGGAGGTACAATGTTCCTTTCAAAAGGCAGCGATTTGTGCTTTCTGGGCATGGAAAGTCTTGGCTTTGACAATCCAATCAGCGATGGTGGTGGGGACTGGGGTCATTAAGAGGATCATGGTGGAGAGCTGTTGATCAAGCCCTAATGAGAACTGGTTGATAAGCATGACCTCATCAGTGATCCCTGCCTTTGAAGCAAGATTTTGAAAGTCAGTGATGTATCTCTAGAAGCCGTCATCAGTCTTGCCTGAGGACAGCTTGGAGGACTTTTGGATGAGCTTGGAAAGCTCAAGGTGGGTGGTGGCTTTGGTATCAAAGGGGTAAAAGGTGGATTCAAAGTTTTCTACAAACTTCTCAAAGGTTTTCTCCTTGGAGTCAACAGAGGCATTAGCCATGCAGTCATACCACATTTCTAAGGAGACTCCTCGTCCCTTGCTCATCTTGTTGAGTATAGTCATGATCTTATCCTCAGCATTCTTGTAGAGCAAGCTGTTGATAGAAAAATAGGCGTTCATCACCTTCATCCATCAGATGGCATTGGCTGGTTCATCCAAAAAGTCTGCTGGGAGGGCAGCCTTGAGCTCAGACATTGCAGGGATGGGAGGTACTGGGGTTACTGTGGGTGTGCTGGGGGGTGCTATGGTGCTAAAAGCTAATAGGGCGAGGATGGATGATTATACTAGGATCAATAACAACAACATGGTTGGGTTCTCAGGGATGGGTCAAGATCCAAGAGGGATCCAAGAGTCTGGGGTGGGTCTACTGGATGAAGAAGCAATTCTTTGTCTGTAACACTGGGAGGTTGGGGGTAGAATGCTCTGTGGGGGGAGTGGCGAAAACTGTGGAACTAGAGCTTGGAAAGTTTCTTTCTCATTTGATGAGGACTCTGGAGCTTGGTATTGAGGAGCTATGTTGACTAATGGGTCCTGCTCCTAGATAGGAGGGATAAAGGAGATTCTTGATCTTTTGTTATACAGAATGTACTCCTGAGAACTTAAGCGGCTAGCAAAGTAGAACCTCTATCACAGAGAGAGTGCACTTCCTTGATCTCTTGTGCTAGCAATGACTAAGGGACTTGCCACACGAAGGCAAAGTTAGAGAGGACTGAGGTTGGGGCTGAGGAACAACAGAGAGGTGACTCAAGAATACGCTATATTGCACAGATCAAGAATGGGTACAGGAGGTAAGGTGATAGGTATTTAAGGGAAGCGACATGTAATCATAGAACCCAATAGAAGGTGATGAAAGTGGAGGGGACACTAAGCAGTGATGACAAACACTGCTGTGGAGGTGGCTGTCTGAGAGAACAAAGGGCAAGCTAAGTGTTACGATTTCCCCTTCTCTTAGTTCTTTTACAGGAACCCCTAATTTCAGTCTACAACATCGCCCTTGGCATACTCCTTTGGATCCTCCTCGCGCTCCTCATGTTGTACCCGCTGAGTACAACCTTCCTCCACTCGTTCCAACTCGTTCCTTAAGCACGCCTCGTGATCATCACATGCTCACCTCGAGGCTTCCCTTTAGCATCGCCTTGCTGTGGCTTCCTTTCACAGCCTCACACCACGAGTTCCCCTCATGCTTACCCGAGTCATCCTTATTCCCACACCGGACCTTATCCTCGGTCCTTCCCTTGTCCTCATGCCTGGACCATATCCGTGGTCCTTCCCTGTTCCCTCGGACCTCATGGTCATCCCTAGATCCCCGTCTCTAGATCTCCACCTCATGCACGCCTCATTCCCTCCTCGTGCATTCCCTCGGCCTAACCTGAGCCCTCCTATACCGTCCTTGCCTTCCCGGCTCCCATTGACTCACTCAACATGAGTCATAGCCCCTGTCTCTAACTCATCATTGAAATACCCTTAGCCCTATGCTCCCACACGCATAGCCTTGGCTTCTCTTCTCGCACAGCCTACTTCCTGTCCTTTCCTTCTTTGGTTCCTTCTCTCCAATTCCTTCGTATTCTATGACCTTCCTTCGCACAGCCCGTGACTGGTGCTGTCCTCGTTCCATACAGCCCTTGACTGATGCTGTTCTCTTTTCCCTTTCCTGACATGGTCCGTGCCCCTTACCCTATGCTATATAAACCCTAGTAGCACGTACCATGTTCCCTATTCTTGATCTCCCTGGGTTTACTCCTAGACCCTAGACCCTAGATCTACCCCTAGTCCTTGTACCCTCTGCAATCCTAGCTTCCTTTGCTGATTCCGTGCTCGACCCGGTATACGATTCCTTTGGCTGGCACTATACGTGTGCAGCCTATGTCTTCGTGTACACCATCGACGGCATCGGCCAAGGTCCCCCTTGTCCTAGACCTCACCAGGGCTACGTGCAAGCTTACCCAAGCCCACATGTAACACTAAGTAAAGATGAGACGCATAGTATGAGAGTTTCCAAAGAGGAAGAAGTAGTGAGTAGAATCTAGGAATACTCCTGGTACAGCGGTCCAAGAGAAAAATGCTACAGATAAAGAGTAGATATAAGGTGACAAATGGTTTATTGTAACAGCGACCTTGTTGACCAGTTGAGTTGTCCTGAATTTGCATAAAGGAAGCAGAAGAGACAATGACAAGAAACTGGAGTTAGTCTTAGTTGATATCAGAGATAGTTTACATGATGGTGACTATTGGTGTATATATGGAAGGTGGTTACCATCTTGGTAATGTGAAACCAACAGCAGAATTGGTAAAATATAGAACAGAAATCAAAAGATAGTAACTGTTACAATTTCCCTGTATCTTTTTTCGTCTACCTTACACCTGATGACTTGTTCACGGTAACCCACATGTTCACCTTTCCTTTGTCATCAGGCTTACGTTTACTTCCGCCTTCTTCACTCTTCCTTGACCTTCCATTGACTCATCAACTAAGTCATCCATAGCCTCCTTCATTTCTGCCCATCAACTGGGTTCTCTTCCATTCTTCCCGCTTCTCCCACATTTGATGCTATTTCTTGATGTTCTTTTGCATAGCCTTATTGCTGAGTCATCAATAACCCTCTGCTCTTTACCCTCCTTACACTGGTTTCCTCTTTTGTCTTACTTCCTCTTTGGTCTTGGTCCGTGCTCGCTTCCTATAGGTATATAAACCCTAGTAGCATGACCTTTGTACCTCAGCTTTGAGCTCCATAATTCTAGCTCAGTCTTTATCTTGCAACCTCATAGGCCTCAAGCCTCCTCATCCTAAGTCCAAGTCAAGCAAGGTTGTCATCGTGCCTTTCTAGTCCTTGTCCCAGCAAGGCCTACCTAGTGTCCTTCATGTCCACATCCTAGCCTAGTCCTTGTCCCCCTTGCGGCTATGTGCGAACCTACCCAGTCCACATGTAATAGGAACAAAATGTCAAAGTCAACATCAGATTAGAAATGGTTGCTAATGATCAGAAACAATGTCAATATGTCTGATGAAGGTGAAATAGGTGTCAAAGGTCTGATGAATGACAAATATGAAATGGTGTCATGCTGAAACAAGAAGAAATGAAGACGAAATCACATGAAACAGAGTTTTGCTCAGAGTAGGAGTTCCATAAGGAGTTCCCACTAGGAGTTAGTCATAGTTCCACTAGGAGTCAGAATACCACACAGAGTTGCACTAGGAAGTGGTTGGAGTTATGGAAATGTAATAGGAGTTGCAGGAGTTGCAATAGAAATGGTAAGAGTTGTCAGAATGGAAGTAGAAGTTGTAGGAGTTGTGAAGGAGATGTCGGAATTGCAATAGGAGTGGTTGGATTCATAGTAGGAGTTGTATATGGCATATGACAATTCTTCTTAGCCCTGTGTTACAATTTTCCTCCTCTTTCGTTCCACATATTGTTTCTCTATTCTTCGTCCTTCGTCTTCTCGCGTTAGGGGTATGTTTCTCTATTCTTACAATCACATTCTTCTCTTCTCATGTGGCAATCGTACTCATCTTTATATTGATTCTTGAACTTTCTACCTCTATCACGATTTCTCTTGTAATCGTGTGGTTAGCTAATCTTCTCCTGGATTCCATCACATTCTACGCTTACGCATACTTCTTGATTAGCTAATCTTCCTTCTCATTCTACCACGTTCTATGCTTACGCGTCTCTGTCTATTTAAGTACCTCACCTTCTGTACTTTCTCTTTATTCTCAATCTGCGCTATACAGTGTATCATCTTGAGTCACTCCTAGTCCCTTCGTCGTCGTCTAAGTCCTCCTCAGTCTTGCCTTCGTGTGGCAACCCCTCTGTCTTCGCTAGCATAAGAGATCAAGGAAGTGTGCCCTCTCCGTGGTAGAGGCTAGCTCCTTCGTCCTTTGTCTTCAAGAGTACGCTCAGTGTAACACCCTGCACTGCCTATCACCAGTGCAGTCATCTCCCTTCCTTTCTTATGCTGGTCTGTGCACACTTTTCTCAGGTATACAATAAATCCTCGTAGCACATACCTGTACTCTAACCTAGTTCTCCACAATTCATTCCTTATTTGCCTTGAACTTCCTACTGGGCATCCCAGTCCCTGCTTTCTGGCACTTTCCTAGTGTATTCTTGTCCTAGTCCTAGTCCTTAGCCTAGTAGAAGTTCCCCTTTGCAGTCTACGTGCATGTCTACCTGGTCCATACATAACAGAGATGAGATAGGTTGGGTTTGTGCCTGTATTGTTTCTCAAATAGTATAAAATTGATGAGAGAGCAAGTGGAGTGACAATTTTTGGTACATCAGCAAACCACTATTTTTGGCATAGTGCTACAATGTGTCATAGTATCACAGTTTACCGCAGTTGGCTACAATTGAAGACAAATAGCATTATATGTACTATATGATGCTATAGCATTCATTTTATAAACACTGTACAGTGGGGGACCTTTTTGTAATTATGTTCAGTTTGTTATCACAATTTAGACAATTTAACCTCCTTCATAGTACATTATTGATTATATAGATGTCAAAATAGACTAATCATTAGCTCTTCATGTTTTATTTTCCCCTCCATTAATGTAATGTCTTGTTCTTCATTTCAAATCCTCTTTTCATTGGCAGCTACCTGCTCGTAGTTCGGTATTATGTGCCTCCTCTTTTGCCATTATATCCAATCCTTTGCAAAAAAAATAAGTCAGATGAGATATTGATCCCTTGTTGATGTCCAAGAATAAATGAATATAAATGGATGCATGTGATAATCCACAAGCATGCACATTGAATGTGTTCCTCTTGATCAATCCAAACACATAGTCCACATAGAGATTGCCATATGCCCTTAAGATAGCCCATGGTATGCTCTGATTATATCCAGATTTTGGAGACATGGTAGTTGTAAATAGTGTTCTCTGTAGTATCCTTTTCA
>JBBPJJ010001160.1:0-10975 GCA_038088635.1 Veloboletus limbatus
CAGTATAGGAGGGCTTGGGTTAGGCCGAGGAAATGCACGAGGAGGGAATGAGGCATGCATAAGGCGGAGATCGAGAGATGGGGATCTAGGGATGACCATAAGGTCCGAGGGCACAGGGAAGGATCACGGATATGGTCCGGATACAAGGACAAGGGAAGGACTGAGGATAAGGTCTGGAGTGGAGATAAGGATGACTCAAGTAAGCACAAGGGGAACTCGTGGTGTGAGGTTGCGAAAGGAAGCCACAGCAAGGCGATGCTGGAATGGAAGCCGCAGCAAGGCGATGCTAAAGAGAAGCCTCGAGGTGAGCACGTGATGAACACAAGGCATGCTTAAGGAACGAGTCGGAATGAGCGAAGGAAGGCTGTACTCAGTGGGTACAGCACGAGGAGCGCGAGGAGGATCCAAAGGAGTATGCTGAGGGTGACGTTGTAGACCGAAGTTAGGGGTTCCTGTAAAAGGACTAAGAATAGGGGAACTCATAACACTTTTCCTCCTCCATGTCTTCTCCAAGCACAGAATTCCTTCCCACGTCACTTCTGACCGAGGTGTGGAGTTCGTCTTCCACTTCTTCCGCTCCCTTGGCAAGGCCCTTGACATCTGCCTTCACTTCACCTCCGGTTATCATCCCGAAGGTAACGGACAAACAGAATGCATGAACCAAACGCTGGAATAGTACCTCCACATTTATTGCAATTATCAGCAGGACAACTGGTCCGACCTCCTTCCGCTAGCGGAGTTCGCTTACAATGATGCTCTGACTGCAATGACTGGTGTCTCCCCGTTCTTTGCCAATAAGGGGTACCACCCCGACCTCTCCATGCATCCCAAAAGGGATTTGACCTCAGCTCACACACGCGACTACTCCGTAGACCTTCAATCCTTGCATCAGTACCTCCACAAGGAAATGGCACTCGCCCAACAGCGCTACCAAGCTCCTGCAGACGCAAAACGAAATCCGGCTCCGGACTTTAAAGTTGGAGACCGAGTTTTCGTCAAGGCTAAGTACTTCTGTTCCACCCAACCATCAAAGAAGCTCTCAGAAAAGAATCTCGGTCCTTATGAGATCATCGCGCAAGTCGGAACACACTCCTTCACACTCTGTCTTCCCGATACCATGAAGTCTGTGCACCCCATCTTCCATGTTTTCCAACTCAAACCCTCCATTCTGAACACAATCCTGAATCATGACCAGCCTTTGCCACCTCCGATAGAAGTCGATGGCGAACCCAAGTACAAAATCACAGAAATTCTGGACTCGAAGACCAACCGCTGACGACGGAGTTGTCAACTCCTATACTTGGTCCGCTGGTCAGAATACGAGGGTACCAATGAAGAAACTTCTTGGTTACTAGCTACGGAGTTGGGTCACACTTTTGAAATTGTTTCTGATTTTCACCTCCGTTATCTGTTGAAGCCTGGCCCTTATTATACTCAATAAGAAGAAAAACAGACAATTTATTTCTTTATATACATTTTTTTCCTACCCTATACTTCCTCCGCTACCTCTTCCACCTCCGCTTCCATCCCGCCTTCTGTTCCCTTTTCTCCTCCATTCTCCCCTACCAACCCCTCCAACTCTGCCGACCCAGCCGCATATCCTGCCTCTTCTGCCCGCATCTCCTCCAACTCCTCCGCATCCATCCGGATGTCTGCGTCCGAGTCTTCTGACTCCAACTCATAGACGGTATGCACCATCAGGTCGGTGAGGGTCTCGACGGTGTGCACCATCTCAGCGATGCGCACCGAATTCACACGCACGGCAGACGTGATATCTCGCATCGCCGCTGCCATGACCTCCAATGCCCTCACCACCTCCGCCAACCCATTGCCCTCCGCGTCTGCACACGCTTCCGTCTTCTCCGTGCGCTTCATCTTCTTCCTCGGTCACTCCGACCCCTCGCCCTCTCCCTCGTCAGCTCCGATCACCACCTCCACTCTCCACTTCTTCCGCTTTGGCGCGATTGCCTCCCCCATCCACTCGCACCTCTGCTGCAGTACTTGGCAGCCGCAGCACGCCCAAGCCTTCCCGTCTCCCGGGACGCACTCCAGCCCCTTCTGCGTGCACCGCATGCATGTGGACCCCTTGCCCTTGTTTCTGGGACCGCTGCTCCCACTCCCCTCTTCCTGGCGGCGCAAGTCCGCTGCCTGGAGTTGGTTAGTATGAAGAAGAATGCTGGCCACGGGGGTACTCACCACCTGTCTTGCGGCTACTTTCGCTGCCTTCCACACTGCCCGTGCCTCCTCCTCCGCTCTCCATCGCTCCTCCTCCTCCTTGCATTGTTGCTCCTCCTCCTTGCATTGTTGCTCCTCCTCCTTGCATCATCATGCCTCCTCCTCCTCATATCGCCTTGCCTCCTCTGCCGTGATTCTGCGCTCCTCTTCTTTGCGGTTTCTCACCCGCCTCTGTCGTTCTGCCACCTTCGTGCTGAACGTCATGTCGTCGTCGTCATCATGCTCTACGAGGAGCTCATTGTCCCAATCGCAAATTGTTGCGATGTCGAGGTCGGACATGTCGGTAATAAGGATTAACGGAGGTGTTCACTCACTTTATACCCCATTGCAACATTTCAATCTCCACACCATGTGACTCCAGTTACATCACCTCGCGTATCTCCACATTGTTCTCCATTTAATACCACTGGCCTTCGTGGGCTCAGGCCTAAGAGGGGGATACTGTCATATCCTGAACTCTGCAACCCAACTCCATCACTCTGCAACTCAGTTTCGTCATCCCGTCCTCTTCCAAACTCCCAAGGTGCCCTGCAACCCCGTTCCGTTCTGCTCATTATGACGCTTCGTACCACATAACCTCTTGACTTTGATTGATGGCCTTTGACTTATGACATTCGTTTTGTTTCACATCCATCAGACTTGGACATTGTTTGCGATCGTTCACAACCATCTTTGATACCCTGTCCATCATTTGATTCTATAATAGCCGCTCACTCATCTGACTTCTGTTTCGTTCTCCGTTCCGTTCCGTCCCACTCCGCAATTAGGTATATAAACCTGTCAATAGTCGCTAGAGTACCTCAGTTCGAATATCAACTTAAGTTCAACTCCTCTTCCGTTCGCTGATCTCTGTCTGAGCTCCTTCGCTTGCATCCGACCCCCACTCGACTTCGCTGCCAGTCAGTGTTAAGTCTCTCTGCTCCAATTCTGCAAATACTGGGACGAGAGTCTAACAAGGGCGCATGCTACCCCGGAGTTGTCACCGGAGTAGCCAGAGTTGATTCAACCCAACTTTAACAGCATGTTTAGAAGCAGTAGAAGCTCCTTGGATGGCAAGATAATCATGAGCCATCTGTGACAAGACTGGATACTGAGTGGAGTGATACTACAAGATATTAGTATGATCATCCAAGTTATAAGAATAATATAAACTTACACCCAACCACTTGATTCTATCAATAACATCTTCCAATGGGCTTTCCAAATAGTTCTTCAACTCTTGATGAGTATCTTGCCTATGTTTTTCTCTTTCCCTATAAGCTTGAACAACTTTGTGCATCATGGCATCACCATATCCACCACCTTTTATGGGAGAGCCTGATAGAAGAAAAATAAGCATCCAATATTATCATATAGAAATACTTACTTTCTGAAATAGTAACTGGTTGGACAGGCTCATTTGCAATGATTGTGGCTACATAGATATCAAACTAGGTATATTTTAATAAGCAAAGATTATAAAACATGGCATTTCACACTTACAGTCTTCTCAAGGGCTTCCATTCCCATCTCATAGTACTATCAGTCCCATTTTGTTAAGGTATATTCCACCTTGAAATTTGGATCTAGGGCTATATATCTAGTTAGTTTAATATTCAATTACTAAAATCAACATACCAAGAGCAATAAAATAAACATTGCTCTGATCAATCAAAGCATAATACTTTTTCACCTTGGCTAGTGCCTTCTCAATGGCATTTTGAAGTCTTTTGAACTTGTGTAATACAGCTAAAGTCTCCCAGCAGTCTTGAAGTAGCTCCAAAGTAGGGATTGCTTTCCATACAGTAGGACTACTCTCAGAAGAAAAGGAAGACTGAGCTTTGCAAGGTTCCTATTATGCATGAAACAAAATTCAATCAATCAAACTAATATAAGAAAATACCTTTAATACTTCATGAATGAGACCAAGCATCTCCCATTCATTAGAGGTAACTTTGAAGTCAGCATATCTTCTCTTTCTTAGCTTGGGCACCTTAGAACTAGCATCTGCTAGAAGACAAAACTTGTCTACAGCCTTTAAATAATAATCACTAACATACATATCAAAAATCAATTAATAGCACTTACAGCCTTGTTGACTATAAGCCGGTCTACAAGATCATACATAGAACCCCATCAAGTTCTAATCCACTTGATCAGCTGTAATGGAGCCAAGCCTTCCTCTTTACAGATTGTCTCAAAGTAAGACCTAGCCTGAGGAGAAAGACGAATCTTAAAATATATCAGTCAAATACCACAATAAACAAAAAGAATTACTTGATTGATAAGAGCCAATACTTTTCCCAAAAGATCACCTGGCTCAATGTCCTCCACCTCATTCATTTCCATCTCTTCTTCATCACTCTCCTCACTTTGCATTGCATGTATCCAATCTTCATCATTCTCATCAGTTTTACCACCATCACCTGAAGACTTTGTAAAATGAGAGTTAGGAGATATCTCCTGTAAGAAAGCCTTTGCTGCCAGATGCATAGCATGTTCCATACATCTCAATGAAATGGTCAGAAATTTCTATATTATATTTCTATATCATATATATAGAACACATACCTAACACGACATTCCTTGGCAAGCCATTTTCTTCCTCTTGGTATATTGTTGAAAGCTCTCTGAAGAATATTCATAGTCTTGTCATTGGTGGTGGCATTATCTGAGGTCATCCATCCAATCTATATATAATATTAATTAAGAAAAATATCTTGTTCAATCAATACACATACCTTTCCAGAAAGACCATTGTGCTGAACTACTCATTTGATAATACGAGCATAGTTGGCACCACTATGATCTCCATCAATCCTAGTAAAGGCCAGAGTTCTGGTCTTAAGCTCCCACTCATTTGGCTTATTTGGAAGAGAATCAATGTAATGAGCAGTGATGGCAAGATAGGGATCATAAGATGATGATGTCCAGGCACCAAATGTAACAGATATCTGCCCAAGAACATTCTAGTCATAGTTAGCATAGTTTACAAATCCCCAAGGTAAACATACAGTGAGGTGCAAAACTGTTCCAATACCTAACCTTGATACAGTGCATGAAGTGCACTGCAATAATTCGTGGGAATGTCGCTTAGCTATAGTGGGATCATAGATTGTACACCCTCGTAGCTACCTGTAGGTGCCTGGATCATGTGATGTGGTTCACAGATAGTGGAGATATGCACATTTTAAAACACCCACTACATTGGAACAGTTTTGCACCTTTCTTTGTAGATGATAGGATCTTGATGAACTGAATAAATAGTTGCTATTGTTGAGTGGTACAAACAAAGGTGTATATATAGACATTATGTCTGAGTCTTAAAACATTCCCACGCTTCTTGACTTTCAACCACTATCATCATGTGATCTCTCTCTGCCACTCAAAAGAACACTATTCTTTCTCAACTTGATGCTGGCCACTCTATCCACTCTATTGCCTCTAGCACAGATGTTGGCATTGCTACCATCTCTAGACTTCATTCCAAGTAGTGTTCTGACCTTCAGAAGTCTATTGGAGGCCATCCATTAAAGCTTTCCTCTGTTGATATCTAACATGCTGTTCATCTTATCTCAAGTAATAAGGCAGAAAATGATGTTCAAGTATCCAAAGCTCTCTCTACCATCACCAATCAGCCTCTCCATCATTGTACAGTCCACCGTCACTTGAAAAAGGTTGGCATAAAGGCTGTAGTCAAGTCCAAATGCCCTCTACTCTCTGCCAAACATCACAAGGCTTGATTGGACTTTGCATATGCTCACAAGGATTGGACTCTAGAGGACTGGAAGCAAGTAGTATGGTCTGATGAAACCAAAATCAATTGCCTTGGGTCAGATGGTCGCAAATGGGCATGGAAAGGGGCAGGAGAAGGGCTTAGTGACAGGTCAGTAGAGGGGACTCTAAAGTTTGGAGGGGGTTCTTTGATGATGTGGGGCTGTATGACTTGGGATGGAATTGGCTATGCTGCCAAGATTGATGGCATAATGGATGGTGATCTTTATCTTCAAATTTTGAAGGATGAGCTCTGGAATTCCCTTGAGTTCTATGGTCTTAATCCTTCTGATATCATCTTTCAGCAAGACAATGACCCCAAGCATACTTGCAGGAATGGCTAGGAGCAGGAATTTAGGACCATGGTATGGCCTGCACAATCTCCTGAGCTCAACCCCATAGAACATATCTGGCTTCATCTCAAGAGAAGGCTGGCAGATTATGAGACCCCCCCAAAGGGTATGGAGGAGTTGTGGACAAGGACTCAAGAAGAATAGGAGAAGATATCAGCTGAGGTGTGTCAGGGATTGATTGAGAGCATGCCTAGGAGGATTCAAGCAGTGCTTAAAGCCAAAGGAGGATATACCAAGTACTAGTATCCTTATAATATGTAAAAGGTGCAAAACTGTTCCAATGTAGTGGGCATTTTAAAGTGTGCATATCTCCACTATCTGTGAACCACATCACATGATCCAGGCACCTACAGGTAGCTATGAGTATGTACAATCTATGATCCCACTATAGCTAAGTGACACTCCCACGAAGTATTGCAGTGCACTTTGTCCACTGTATCAAGGTTAGGTATTGGAACAGTTTTGCACCTCACTGTAAGACTTACCTTAAGATGCTCTTTGAGGTTTTCCTCAGCCTCTCCTGCCTTAGCCATAATCTCATCATGAAGCTTTGATCAATGTGGAATATCAGAATCCTTCAGCTGAGGATGCTGATATCTAAGAAGAGCTCAAAAAGAACTCCTATCAACAATAGCAAATGACTACATATAAAGCATGAGCCAAATGTTTAGTTATAAACACAAACTTACCTGATCATCTCAGACAATTAATTCAATAATATGCTCCAATAGCCTCTCTTTGGTCCACTTTGCAGTAGATCGCACAAGACCATCCAATGTTGCCTGGGTTCCTCCTGCAGCTGATACCATATTTTCTATCTCACCATTGTCAGTCAACTTTACTATTGAGGGAATAGCAAGATGATTGGGAGTGATATTGTGTGCCTTGCATTTGTCAAGGTAAATCTTTCCATGAGTACCCTAGTTTCTGTATGCATGATATGAAAGAAAGAAGAGTATAAAGACAAAGAAGATTACTTACCTGGCAATGTGCTTGCAAAGTGAGGAAACACTTCCAGTGAACCAACAAGCTGATTTAGCACATTTCTCAACCCTCTGGAGAATTGGACATATGGACAGAGTTGATTGAGGATGGAGACTCACTTGCAACACACTTTGCACCAGTACCCATTCTGCTTGACTCCATTACCCACCTTCCAATCTTTCTCAGTAGTATAAACAGTGCAAATATCCTCTGTGCGAGGATTCCTGCCTCAATGTGAATGCTTTCGCTTGAACTGGTTGTTGGGTGAGCCCGGTTCGAAGCGGCATGTCCGAGTCGTATTGTTGAGCTGTCATAGTAGTCAGTTTGAAGCATCGTCGGTAGAGGTTGTATTGAAGTGTGTCCGAGTTGCGTTGTCAAGTCGTCATCATAGTTGGTGGTCATGGTGTTGTGTTGTCGTGTTGTCACAGCATCATCATTTGAGTTCACACGTTTTCAGCAGTCCATTGTATCGTCGTGTCGAAGTGTTGTCAGTAGAGTAGTTGGTGGCGAGTTGCATCATTGAGTCATTGCCGTTGTTTGGGTTCATGTTGTTGTTGGGTCAGTGAGTTGCATTGTTGCATTGTTGTCATAGTCGGTGGTCACAGCATTGTGTTGTTATACCATCATGTTGGCGCAGCATTGTCATTTGAGTTCGGGTTTGCATTGTTGTTGGGTCACGTTTTCAGTGGTCCATTGTATTGTTGTATTGAAGTGTTGTCCGAGTCAGTAGAGTAGTCAGTGGTCATGGTGTTGTGTTGTCATAATGTTGTATTGGCACAGTATCGTCGTTTGGGTTCGCACATTCTCAGCAGTCCATTGTATCATCATGTCGAAGCATCATCAGTAGAGGTCATGTTAAACCATGTCACATTGTTGAGGAATCATGTTGTTGCAGTGTCATTTCAGTCCACATCATGGTTGTTGGGCAAGTCAGGTTCGAAGTGTCAGTGGTTGGTGGTCATGGCATTGTGTTGGCATGTTGGCACAGCATCATCATTTGTGTTATCATGTCATCGTTCCATACGTGTTGTGGCAGTACAGGATGTGGAGCAGAGGAAAAGTAATTGTAGTAGTGTATTAGTAAAATAATATATGGAATCAAAGAAAAGGAGGAACACCTTGTTGCATATACCATGCATGTGTGAGGTTGTGTCACGATCGCAGGCATCATAGGATGCATTTGTGCAGTAGGAGGTCGCATCATTCATGGGGAGCGGATATCATCATAGCATGTCGTTGCATTGTCAGATCGTGTTTGTACAGAATGGGGAGTGAAGGAAATAGTAATCATAGTAAAATGTATCAGTAAATTACAGAGTTGAGTGAATAGAGGTACCTTATTAAACATGGTATGTACGGTTGCATGTGTTCGTAGTGTAGGATGCCAGTGGTTTCATGGTGAGGGGATGTCACCATATTGTGTCATTGGGCTGTCACATCGTTGTGTTGTGTTCATACAGTATGGGATGCCATTGTGATATGATGATAGGGCAATAGTAGGGCAATAGGGCAATAGGGTATTAGGGTGATAGGGTGATTGGGTGATTGGGCGATAGGGTGATAGGACAATAAATGTATGTTGGGGGGAGTTGTGTAGGATGTTGGAGGGACAAAAAGTTATGGATGAAAAACAATTCAGTGGATATTCTGAGATCAAGTCTTGGCATACCTTGTTGTCTGCCTCCCTATCTGCCTGAAGTTCTTCATAATCCTTCTCTGCATCCCCTGCGTTAGCTGAGTCAGCGACGTTGTCAGTGGACTCATAGTTGTCCTATGTGTCATTTTCGGACTGGCATGACTGCACTGCTATTTTTCTTGTAGTTAGCAACCTCCAAGAATTGTATACCGTATTGCTTACCAACACTGTCACTATCACTATCTTGAAAAACAGTGTCTTCATATGCTTTTCTTTGTACAAAAGCAGCTTCAAGTGTTGATTCACTGACTGTCACAGTGTTTGTGCATTTGTGCTTGATGGCAGTGCTGGATGTGGCTGCATTCTCATTTGTGGTGAGTTTCCATGCAGGCTTTCACTGGCGGACACCTGCAACCTTTTGAGCAGGCTCAACTGGAGGGAAGTTCAGCCTGAGAGATCTAAGATCAAGTTTACAGACTGTGGGTTTTCTTGGCTTGTGAGATTGTGTGAGATGATGATGGCTGAATAGGGTGATTATCAGATTCAGATTTGTAAAAGGAGATCTGGAAGGCACCTTTGAGAGTGCCATCTGGATTGAGGGCATACTGATGCCCAAGCTGACCAGACATCATTGTGGTTGAAAATATGGCAGTGCTGTGAGTTGGTCAGCTTTGGGTGGCTGATATCAAGTATATAGTTTATCCAAAGAAAATATCAAATATTATAGAATCCTAAATTAGGTCTACTAGTACCTGGTTCAGCAAGGTTCAAGCTAGTTCGAACCAGTTCATGTATATAATATGCTTCTTGAACCTGAACCTGAACCTAGTAGTCAAAGCCGAACCCGAACCTGAACCTGGACTGAACCTGAAACCTGTAGGTTCGGTTCAGAGGTTCAGAAATGAACTTCAGGCTAACCACAAGTGAAAGGATAAGCATTACATGTAACTCCTGTCGAATAATTGTAACTTAGCTGATTGAAAAAGAAAAAAAATGTGGACACACTCATGAAATTCGTGACATATATCATATATACAGGTTTTTTTTTGCACAAGCTGATGATAACACTAACAACATATCCTTTCTCACAATGCTACTAGTAGACTTGAACCACCTATTTGTGGGCTTTGTGATGCTTGCCTGAGCACCCCTTTAAAGATGTAGTAATTTTTTCCAAGGTGATGGAGGTAATAGACTGCTTATTTGATGAAGAACCGGAAGCCTTGACAGACAGGTCATTGCACCTCCATTTGGTCTTTGCATGCCTCTACATGTGATAATGTGAAAAGGCTGTATCATACAGCGAGCATTGAAATTCTTGAAGAAGTAACTGCCATTTGGCTGGGAACACAGCAATCATGCATTCTGTGCAAAGACAAGAAATGACAGGAGGGTCCTGCTGAACCTCAACTGACTCCATCATGTGAACAACTTTAAGTAGAAGGTGCTTTGTGGTGGCATTAAGCATACCATCGATATTGCTCATTTGAAGGGTTGGATGTAACATCTATGAAAAGAACTGTGTCAGCACAGCTCTCCCTTGCACAAGTAGTCACCCACTCCTACAGCATGTAATGGGCCTTTCTTGAAATTAAATGTGCTGTTTGATCCTCAAAGATATACATGGACAGTAATTGACTTGATGTCAAGCCAATTGATTTCTTTGACAATGACGGGCTCTAGGTAATTGGCTGGGACATTGTATGGTGTGAAAGCTGAATGGAAAAGTTCAGGAGCAGAGTGAAAAGAGTGAGTCAGGGGAGGTAGGTCTTTGTTTGTCTCATGGATGCAAATCATGAATACGACATCCATCTCGGGAGTGATTTTAGCCACTGCTTTGAGTTGGCATTCTATCGTGCTTTGAGTTGAGCATAACCCACACTCTCCGACCCAGAATGGAGTGGATAGCAAACCAGGTTGGTGAAGCAGCCATATGTCTAAGTGAAAGTCAGGAATAACCACAGTGTCTCCCTTACAAATGGCAGAGTTATGATGAAGTTCACAAGAGATATTG
>JBBPJJ010001162.1:0-10962 GCA_038088635.1 Veloboletus limbatus
GACATGCTTTCTGTTTATATTTGACATTGTTACACAAGAGTCTTCTCCTACTCTACCACTACTCTTTTCCATGATTAATCAACTTTTGTAAAAGCACTTCTAGAAGCTAAATGATATTTTGTAAGGTGATTATTAATGTTTTCAATAGGGTTAAGGTTTGGAGATTGTGCAGATCAACCCAAAGTATGATCTCCTACTCTTAAAACCATCTATGTGCTCTTCCAGAGGTACATTTTAGGTCATTATCATGTTGAAAAATAATATTATCTCCTGGAATTTCAGATTTCTGTATGCTTTAAGGCAATTTTTCCTTCCAAATGATCATATATTGTTCAGCATCCACCCTTCTTTCAATCTCACTCAAACCTCCATACCATCTCACCCTATGTACTTCCCATATTATTAGCAAAACTCCTTGAATCTAACTATATTCTTGATATCTCTAGTAATTAGCCTTATACTCTTGTCTATCTAATCCAATCTTGTTGATTTTCATTTCATTTGGCTAATATAACTCACTTCCAGTGCTCCACACTCTAATGCTAATATTTGAGAATATAGATTAATCTTTTTCTATGATTGACTTAAAAAGAGGGGTTTTCTTTTTCACTACACCTATCAATGAAATCTTCTTGGTATATTTTTCACTCTCTGTGAGGAGACAGGAAAGTGAACAATAGAACTGATTGATAAGGTAGCTTTGACAACCTTTTGGCCTTACCAGTCATGATTTGCTAAACAATAACTCTCTTGTTTATAGCAAAAAACTTGAAAGGATGACCATTATGAAGCCTATGTTAAAACAGCTGTATTCACTCAGCTGGAGTCCACTGTCAGAAACTATATATTGAAACAAGGTGTAGCTACACATACCTGGAGTCCACTGTCAGAGACTAAAGAGAAGCGAAAACAGTGAACTCCAAATATAGAGTTGCGCTATAACAAATGTAAACAATGCGCCACATCATAGGCAAAAGAATCTAAGTATGGAAAACAGCAAAATGCACAGAGTGCACAATCAGGAACTCTAACATGCCCCTGTGATTGCGCACCTCTGTGAATAAAATCTAAGTAGCCTGAATGGCACCAAGTCCAAGTATACTGCAAAACTCCTGGACCTTGGCTCGAGGCAATGCTTTGGTCAGCAGATCAGCAGGCATACTTGCAGTAGGAACGAAATGAGGCGAAATAAGACCTTTATCCACCACAGCTCTCAACTAGTACCAGTGCAGGTCCAGATGCTTCATCCTCCCATGATGCTCTGGATGTTTCGCCACTTGGATGGCAGATTGGTTGTCCATGTGCAATGAGGACGGACCTGTTAGTGTGAATTCCAGCTCCTGCAGCAGTTTGCGCATCCAGACAATCTCCTTGCCAGCCTTGCAAGCTGCAACATACTCCACCTCAGTTGTGGACAGAGCAACAATGGGCTGGCACTTCGACATCCAGCTGACCACTCCAGTGCCAATCTTGACCACAAATGTGCCAGTCGAGCGACCTGAGTCCTTACAACCACCATGATTTGCATCTGAGAAGGTCAAAAAGTGCTCAGCTGATGAATCTGGGGAGTAGGTGATGCCATGGCCCAGAGTGCCCTGAATATAGTGGAACAGGTGCTTGACAGCATTCCAATGTGCTACACCTGGCTCAGCAGTGAAGGAGGCGAGCTGTCCAACAGCAAATGCAATGTCAGGGCGAGTAGTGCAGGAGAGATACTGCAGCAAGCCAATGGCACCTCCATAATCCACAGAACACATGAAATTGCACTCCTCAGTTATCCTGGGGCTCTGCTTATGCGACAAACAGAGGCCGGGCTCCATGGGAGTGGTGACTGGCTTGCAATCAGCCATATTGAACCAGGCAAGCATGTTGATGCAGTACTGGTGCTGGAAGATGGTCAGGGAGTGTTTTCAAGCGGTCATGGTCGATTTTAATGCCTAGCATCTCTGTGGTGGGCCTGAGATCACGGAGCTTGAAGTGCTTGCTCAGATCAGCGATGGCCTGCTTGATCGCATCCTAAGACTTCGATGCAAAGGTCATATCGTCCATGAAGACAGGCAAAGTGATCTGGACATCACCTCGAGTGAATATGTAGACTGCTGCATCAGAATATGTCTGGGTGAAGCCCATGCACTCGAGAGTGGTGCACATCTTGCAGTTCCAGCGATTTCTGCCCTGTCTTGTCCCATAAAGCGCCTTCTTCAGCAGACACACAGTGGCCTTGGGATCTCCCTCAACAAAGCCCTCAGGCTGCTCCATATACACAGCGCAGTCCATATTACCATTGAGATAAGCATTGGATACATCCACAGACCAGAGGTGGAGGTCATGGAGCACTGCCAGTGCCAAAATGACACGCAAAGTTGGAAGACGCACTGTGGGAGCAAAAACCTTGAGATACTTGAATCCGGGTCGCTGAGAGAAGCCTTGTGCAACGAGACAGCCCTTGTAGTGCTCAAAGGAGCTGTCAGCACGATATTTCTTGGTAAACACCCACTTTGAGCCAATTACAGGGTGATCCAGGAGTTGAGGCACCAGAGTCCATGTCTCATTCATCTTGTGGGCAGCGAGTTCGTCCAGAGCAGCCTGTTTCCAAGCCAGAGCATCATCGCACTTCATGGCATCCTTGAATGACCTGGGATGGGCGGTTGTAGTGAAACACTGCATAGTGTCCACTTCTTCCTCATCCTCATCACTGTCTGGGTCATCCACAAGCTGGGCTGGGCTCAACTTCCACCATTTCCAAGGCTGCTGGCATGTTTTGCGAGGCAAACACACTCCAATGCCGATTGGATTGGGGCTAGGTGCAAGTACAGGTGCTGGTGCTGGTGCTGGTGGAGTCTCTGGGACATCTGGAAGTGGATGTGGCATGGCAATAGGTGTGTTGGGTTCTGCATCCTGCTCTCCATCAGGATCAGGTGCCCCTCTAGGATGTAGAACACCAGGAGTCTCAAAAGCATTGCCCTCACCAGCATTAGTGACATCAGTGACAGGTGGGACATATGGCGTGGAAATTAGCTCATTCAGAGCCAGGGTGGATGGTGGGTGATTTGGGATGCTAGGAGTGACCAGAGTGCTGCGCTCATCGAAATCAGCACGCTCTGAGATGATTGTGCACTTGGTGGTCGGGTTGTAGAACTTCCACCCCTTGTAGCCATCTAGATACCCAATAAACACACAGTTCTCATAGTGAGAACGCAGTGCATTGCGCTTGTCCTTCTGGATGTGCACATAGGCTGTGGATTCCCATACACGGAGATGGGACACATCAGGCTTGCATCTATGCCACAGTTGGTAGGGGGTAGAGTCGTCCAGAGCAGCAGTGTGTTCCACATATGGACAAGCGCAGCAAGCGCTTCACCCCAAAATGACATGGCCAGGCCAGACTCCTTCAACATGGCTGTCACTCAGACAGGACACAGTTTGTGTGTTCTGCAACTCCATTCTGCTGTGGGCATGCTCAGATAGTATGCTGGCACTCTATACCACATTCCTGTGTGAATTTGAGCATGGCATGACTCATATACTCACCTCCCTTGTTGTCTTGCAGGGTTTTGATGCAGCGCTCGGTTTGGTTCTTAGCAAACGCCTTGAACTACTTGAATGTGTTGAAAATGTCCAATTTCGGGTGAATGGGGAGAACAAAGCGATATCTCGAGTAGTCATCAATTAATGTCACCCAGTAGCAGAAACCAGAGAATGTGGGATAGGGCACAGCATGCACATTGGAATGGACCAGCTTGAGAGGGCGTGATGCACGAGATTGAGATGAGGGGAATGGATTGGCATGCATCTTGCCAGCCAGGCATGGCTCACATATTGGATCAGGCAATACCTTGCTATCCAACCTCATCCCAGTGACCAAATTGCGCTCGAACAATGCTTTGATGTCAGCACAGTTGTGGTGGGCAAAGCAGCGATGCCAAAGGGACAGGTTAAGCAGCACAGTTGTTGCTGCATGTGCATACTCGGTCGCAGGCTGAGTTACACCATCCAAAAATGCGGCATTCTGGCTGTCAATAGTTGCTACAAAGAGAGGTGGGCCAGGAGGACGCATGAAAGCCATTTAAGTCACATTGATATGCACAGTAAATGAGGCATGGTGAGTTAGGTACAGCACAGCAAGTAAATTGGTGCACAAATCCAGCACATGAAGCACATTTGTGAACTCGACAATGGTATTGTTGGCGAGCTTGACAGGGATGTGTTTCGGGGTATACTTGCACTGTTTGACAACATACAAATGCAGAAGCTATTTACTGGCTACTCACATTAGTGTTGTTGGAGCTGTTGAGGCTTGAGGCAAATGATGATGGTTGTTGAGGTTCAAGAGTGTTATCAGAACTCTGACGATGAGTTCAAATCTTATATAGTGACACATGATGTATGATTATATAAGCTAGTCTACCTAAATATGTTTATAGGAGAAATAGAAATAGGAGCTAGAAGCAGCTAGAATATAGCACATTCAACTCTCCCCCTCGCTCTAAGCATGGTAGGCTGTGGGGCGGAATGGTGACTATGGAGGAGATAAAATGATCCCAAGGTCTTTGCAGAATTCCTCAAACTTGATGCACCCCAAATTCTTGGTGAACATGTCAGCCGGGTTGCTGACTCCATTGATAAAGAATAGTTCAATGTGGCCATCCTGGATCCAGTCACAAATCGCATGCCAATGAATATTGATGGGCTTACTGCATGGTTCAGTGATAGGATTGGATGCCATGAAAATGGATCCTTGGTTGTCACCACAGATAGGGATTGCGCTCATTTTGTATCCCAATTCTCCCAGAAGTTGTCTAACCCAGAATGCTTGTCTACCACAGTCCAATAAGGACATGTACTCAGCTTCTGTAGAGGAATGCGCCACAGTAGGCTGCAGGTTAGATCGCCAGCTGAAAGTACATTAAGAAACCAGCCGGTTTGGGACTTGCGTATATTAGGGTTGGATGCCCAATCCACATCGGTGTAGGTGATAATGCCTTCGTCCTTTGCACCATCAAAGCATAAGGCTGCTGTAGGTGTTCCCAAGAGGTAGCAACAGATATAAAGCACTTTAGAGAGGTGTTCCTCAGTTGGGTTCACTGAATGTCGCGCCATTGTAGTGACTGCATAGGTGATGTCAGGATGAGTTCTGATCATGATATAGATCAAGTTACTGATGACAGTCTGGAACTTTTGACAAAGTTTAGGGTTTACAGGTGCGTCGTTTTTGAATGGGTAATACTCCTGAGGTTGGAAAGTCTGCATTGCTTTGGCATTCTGCAAATCAAATTGCTCGATGATCTTTTTCAAATATTCCTTTTGATCGATAAAGATCTTAAGATTGGAGCATTTGATGTTCATATGCAAGAACTCCTTAGCTTTGCCAAGATCTCTGCATTCCCATTTGCACATGAAGTGCGCTTTGATCTCATTAATGATCGCCTTTGAGGGACTGCAAAAGATGGCATCATCGACATAGATGATGGCTACAACCATAAGGGAGCCTTTTTTCTTATAAAGAAAAATGCCAGGATTGGATTTAATCCTTTTGAAGCCGAGTTCTTTCATGGAATCATTGAGAGCATTCCACCAGGCGAGACCAGCTTGCTTTAATCCATAAAGGGCCTTTTTAAGGCGCAATACTTTAGTCTCAGAGCCAGGGATCTTAAATCCCTCTGGCTATTCCATGTAGATCTCTTTGTCCAGCATGCCATATAGATATGCGGCACGGACATCAATGGCTTCCATGTGCCAGTTTTCCAGGGCTGCTAGTGCAAGCATTAAGTGCACCATCTCGTAGCGCATGACTGGAGAGAAGATTTGGTCGAAATCGAGACCTTCGACCTTGGAGAAACCTTTCGTGACAAGGTGTGCATGCTTCCTACCATTGGGTTTGACATCAAATACCCAACAATCTTTGATGACTTTACAATCTTTAGAATGATCAACCAGTTTGAAAACTCCTCGTTTATTGAGGATCTCGAGTTGCTTGTGACAAGCAGTTTTCCATTCCTTTTGTTGCGTGGGTGGTAGCTTATGGATATCCTTGAAAGTCCAATCACATATAGGCTTTGAGATTTCTGCAGAGTCTAGCTGTATCGCTTTCCCCAGGAGATAAGAAGTGAGAGCTCCTCCCTCTTCTCTGGTAATGCGCTCAATCTCCTCTTTGGAGAGATCGTCATTTGCCAGAAGGGGAATGTCAGGAGGGTCATCAGCAGGGAATCTGCCAGGAACTTCCGATTGAGGGGGTGCACCAGCACGATTCAAGTTACACCATGTACGATCTGCGTCTTTCACCTGATCAACAGGGTGGCAATCATCTCCATATATGTTCCCTGGGTGATGAGGTATGTGCTTCTCACGCTCAGAGCGGTGGGGAGCAGGGGGAACAACTGGGAGTGCAGGTGGGGAATGGCGCTCAGGGGCTGCCTTCTTGGGTCGTTGAAGTGGCAAAGGTGGTGGTGCAATGGGCGATGGTGTACGTGGTGGAGGTGCATTGAATGGTTTGGAAGAATCCGGATGAGGTGGGAGGTCATTAAAGTCACTTGGCAAATCAGGGAGCAGAATCTTGACCTGCTGCTCGGGAGTGGCTTTTGTCTGTGTACATGTAGGTTTCGTACACATAGGAAAGAGCTGCTCATTGAAGAGTGCTTGTGCAGAAGTGAAAAGAGAATTTTGGGGATAGTGCATTAATAGAAAGTTCCATTCATTTCCAGGTGCAACGCCTAGGTATACCATTGGCTCTGATTTAGGGGCTAACATATTGGTACAAATGTCCAAAGAGACATGTACATATGCTTTGCAACCAAAGACGTGGAGATGGCGAATATTAGGAGCCTCTCCATGAAGTATTTCGAATGGAGTGTGCCAGTTATGTCTGCGCAATGGTGTCCTATTGTAAACATGGATGGCATGGCTCCAACTGAATTCCCACCAAGAGTCAGGTGCACAACTATTAAGGTGCATAGATTCTGACTTGTCCATAATGGTTCACATAAAACGCTCTGCACAACCATTTTGTTGGGGAACATAAGGGGCACTCTGGAATATGCGTATCCCCTGAGAGGCTAGCAGCTCATCAAAAGCTTTTGATTTGTACACTCCCCCTGCATTGGACATCCATCCTTTGATTGTAGAGTTAAATTGGGTAGATACCATCACTAAAAAGTGCTTAGTTTCCCGCAGGGCATTATCTTTGGTGTGCAGTAATGCACTCCACCCGTAGGATGTGTAATCATCGAAGAACGTGATGATGTACTTGTACTTGTTGTATGATGCGATAGGGAAGAACTTAAGATCCGAATGGATCAGCTCAAGTGGCGCCTTTGCTCTCCTGAGATCCGGGTGGAAAGTGTTTTTTTACCCTCTGCACAACCTTTACAGGTCATGTCATCCTTCGGTATCTCGAGTGTCGATGGAAAGTTGCGCGTATGTTTCGCAGTGTGCTTCATCACATCTTTTGATGGCTGTCCCATCCGCTTGTGCATTGTCTTAAAGTCAGGTGTCGTCTGTGAATGATGACGAGGAGAAACATCTTCTATGGTATACATATTGCGGCCCATGCGGCCTGGTTTAAAGGACGCAAGCAACATATTGTCACTGAAGAGCATATCAATGCTCTCTGCATTTCCTCTTACTTTGGCACCAGCACATAGCATTTGTCCCATAGAGACTAGACAAACACCTGAGTTGGGAATGTGTCCCACGTCAAATAAGGTCAGGTTGTGCATCTGATTTTGCACATCTTTCCACTGCACTTGGCAGTTGCCTGTTCCTATGATGTAGATCTGTCCCAAAGTGGTAGAGACTGGGATTTTATCTTTCCCAAGAGATTAATACTCACTGAAGTCGGAATGTTCAGGAGTGAAGTGCATTGAGGAACTGGAGTCAAGAATCCATAGTTTTTTCTCACAATGATCACACTTGGTGTTCGAACTGTGCACACAAATAATGTCCATTGCATTTGGCACACTACTGACTACCTTTACTCTACTCAATGCTGTGTAGGAAGCGGAGAATGAGGAGGGTGCTGCAGTAATCATTGGATGAGATACTAACCTGGCTTCCATGAAGTCATCAACTTCTGATCCATAGATGTCGATGATGTCCTCTTCATCCCAGCTGCTACTAATATTGCTTATCCAGCGCTGTGAGCATTTGGAGGGACAATCTGGTTCTTCCAGGTCTTCTTCAGTGAAGGGGCAATTGTATTGCACTAGGCTGAGAGGAGGAGAGGGAGGCAGACGCATCGCTGATGCTGATGCTGGTAATGACACAACGGATGTCAATGCAGAGGAGTAGGGAGAGGAGGAGTCGAAGTCGAGTTGTTGAAGGAGAGGTAGGGCCGCATTGATGGACCTTATTGTCTTGCAGGAGGGGTGGATGTTCAGCTGATGGGCGAATGAAAACACTTCCTTTGTTTGGGTAAACGCAGGAGGTCCACCCTTCTCTTGATACAATTGAGTGCTTTTGTGAGTGCTAGCCCATGGATTGACAGTGGACAATGTGAGAGGGACCATGGCAGTAGAAGCGAAGTAATCACCGCTCCCTTGTTTGGAGCTATGCTCGACGAACTGCAGGGTGTTGTGCTTCTGCTGGTTTATGCTGCTGCGTTTTCCACGCTTGGTCTTCTTCTTTTCAGAGTCAGTGTTATCCCCCTGCGGCTGTTTCTGAGGCGCTACAGGGGGTTGCTGCTGTTGATCCTGGAAGGAAGGGTTATCTCCCTTCTTTTTAATGGCTGAAATCTTCTGAGCCTGCTCAGGAGCTTTACCTTTACCTATATTCTTAGACTTCCAAGCGAGAGTAGCGGATGTGATGATTTCTTCGACAGTAGGGGGAACAAATGCCCCCTTGGAATTTTGTCTCTGCGCAAGCATCTGCACAATGACATCCATGGAGGGGGGGAGCTTGGACAATAAGATCATTGCCTGGATGTTGTTGGGAATGGGGTACGAATTTGACTGGAGACGCATGAAGAGCATCTCAAATTTAGTGAAGGCTGAAGCCGGGTTCCCATTGGTAGGGATCGTACTGTCCATAACTGCCTTGAAGTTGGCATAGATCTGGGGAAGTCCTTGCTTCCTGTATTCATTCTTAATCATGTTGAGGAGGGAGAATGCGTCCGTCTCTGCAAGGTACTTGTGGAGAAGAGTGGGAGAGAGGGAGAGGGGAATGGTCGTGAGAATCTTGTTGTTGGTTTCAGTCCACTTGATGAAGCAGCCGATATCGTCTTCATTGCTATGCTCCGTAATGATGGGGCAAGTGATTGTTCTGATCCATGAGCCTCCTGTCGCCAGGATGGTGCTCTCCATTCTGGGCCACCAAGCATTGAAGTTTGAACCGGTGAAGACTGGAATAGCAAAGTTAGGGGTGGAAGATGAAGACATCTGGAATGAAGTGATTAGAACTTTGAACTGTCAAGGTTTCACAGGAAACGATGACAAGAGTTCGCCATGAAGGCACTCTCTGGATGCAGCATTAAATGCACTTTCATCATCATCATGCCGCATTGGTAACAATGCTGGCATGTTGCCTTTTTGCTAAGCTTATTGTGCTATCGTCTAGGCGATGCAGCAAGGCTAGGCTTTTTTGCATAGCAGCTCAGGGTGCAGTGATGAACGTGCTCCCTTTGCGCTTAGCAGGGCTCATAACCTGTTTGACAACACACAATGCAGAGGCTATTTAGTGGTTACTCACTGTTAGTTCTGTTGAGGTGATTGTGGTTGAGGCAATGATGATGGTTGTGGTTAAAGAGTTAATTGGAACTCAGATGTTGAGTCCAAATCTTATATACATGCATGAGTAATTATATAAGCTAAGCTAAATAAGTATGTAGAAGCTAGAAGCAGCTATAAGATAGCATGTTCAACAGTGTTGCCATGACTTGGCATCATTACTGACTTGACTGGTGGTTTGTAGCTGGCATTTTGCCAGTTTCATTCTTACAAAGGCAATAGTTTGGCAGTGTTGTTTGCTTCAAGCTGGGGCTTCAAGTGACTTAAGGACCACCTGAGTCAGTTTAGTACTGTAGTTGATAGTAGCTTACTACTGTTAGACAGTGCTAGTTGGAACTTGAAAGTCAACACTCAGCAGAAAAATAGGACTAATTCTAAGTAACTCCTTGAGTCTTTTTCGTGCGCACACTACATGGCCACTACTAGTGCAGTAGGCAACACACCAACTTCTTGATTCAAACTCACAGCACACTGCATGAACAAGTTGGAACGAGACGGAAATGGAGCCCAATAAGCTACAAGTTGACAACTTCCACCTTATTTTGTTTACAAGTGAATCTCCTAATAGTCACCTTGGCTCTGTTGTTGACAATGTGGATGTCTCAGTTCCTCCTGTGGAAGCTCAGTATGGCAGAACACCTGTTGACCAGGTTGTTCCCAGCTGCCCTATTCTTCCTGATGCACCCATAGGGAATTCCAGTACTCTGATCAAAAGCAAGCTTGCTATAATGCTTCCTTTCTCAACTTTGTCCAGGTATCACCATCAGACTATCCATGCCCTGAAGAGAGAAATGAGAGATCATGTTTTTGGACCTGTGCCTGCAAAGAAATTCTTGGATAGGTTTCTTCCAGCTGAAAAACTTCAAGGCCACACCCCTGTTGACTTCATGCATAACCCAACTTCATTCATTGAAACATGCTCTTCTCAATCAGAGAATGCAGCTTACATAAAATTTGTGCACCTTTTCAACACCTATCTCCCATATCAGATTAACAAGTTTATTAGATCACTGAGATGGGCTGTTTTTCTGGCAATCTTTGTCTAGTCAATACCTCCACCAGAAAGGACATGATGCTAGTGTTGCCATAGTTTCGAACTGCTCATTTTTTTCTCCTTCATTTTATTATAAAGCTCTTGAGCAAAAATGTCTTACTGTGGTTTTTGATAATGGCTATTAGCTCCTATTAAAACTCTTCAGATTGAATGAGTTGATAATTAGTTATTTCATTTAGACTGATTGCA
>JBBPJJ010001164.1:0-10960 GCA_038088635.1 Veloboletus limbatus
TCCTTTCTTTCCAACTTTTATGTTCGACTTCATTCCAAAAGAAAAGCTTTCACACTTTACATTTCACTTCCGTTATAAAGTTCCCAGCTCCCATTCATTGCAACACGCGTACTTCTGCAAATACGATGACTGCCCTTTTCACCATACTTTTTAATTTCTTTTCATCTCCTCTTCCTTTATCATGGGTATGACCTACACCGTCCATTCTGTTTCCCCCATCCCGGAGTTGATCGACGACGCCTCCTCTTCACATTCCTTCGCCACCGCCCCAGAACAAATTTGTCTTCGTCTCCACGACGACTCCGGCAACGACAGTGATTCAAACTCCGTAACCACAGAAGCAGGGTGGGGAGAGAGTCCCGACAATGCCTGGCAGGTGGCAAGACCTGCGTTAGATACGCCCGATTCTTTTGCCACTAGACCTATAAGTTCTCACCCACCGATTTTATCGGTTCTTCTTCCCCCAGCGTCTCACCGTCTCCGAACCGACGAACCAGATGACACATATGCCCAGGTGCTGCTCCACCGCACCACTGACTCCCGCCTGGCAATCCCAGCCACCAGTCATCTTGACTATGGTTCCCTCCTCCTCGCACTATACAAAGCACTTCTCGAAACTGAACGCATGGATCTCCTGATCCGTAACAACTCCACCAATCCAGATGCCCACATGACGCTCGTCGTGGGAGTCCTGCGACATATCAGAGATCATCTACGCGGTGCGCTCGTCACAATGGGATATCAACTCCATTTCGGCAAATTTCTCGCCGACGTTGAACAATATACCTGGGAACTGACTCTAGCACAAGGAGTCCAGCCTCCTCCCTATTCGTCCCTCTCAACCCCGAGTGCCTCCTCTTCTCCCCTCGACCCGGCCGTCGAGGCATCACTCGCCCATACCGACGCATGGCTAGCCGGTTTAGATGGTCGACTTATCCTGCCTCCCAATCACCCCCGCTACCCAGAGGCCTGTTTTGAGTGTCACCGCCTCGGGCATCGTCGTGCCCAATGTCCCCAGTACCAATGCCCATTGTGCCTCGTCTGGGCTCCGGGACATGCACAGGTTCGCTGTCCTACCCAGCCACGGCCTCGACCTCCCTGTTGTCCAACCTCCTCCTCCTCGTCGGGATCATCCCGCACTCAGCATTCTCTTCCAGGATCGGGCTCCTTCCCTCATCCTTCACAACACTCTTCCACCCCTCATCGTCGTCGCACCGTCTCCCCTATCTCTCCACTTCCTGACAATGACACACATGTCGATGACGTTTGGGATGACGTCGCCTATGCTAATGTCACTAGTTCCCCCGGCGCTTTTGCTTTGGATCTCTAGGTCACCTCCGTGGCATATATGTGTCTCAAGATCTGGTTCTCATCGGAGACTCGAGGCGTAATAGGGGGGTAATGTTACGATTCTTCCGTTGTTGTACAATTCTTCCTGTTCTGTTTTGTCTTTTCCTTTCCTCTTGATGACTTCTTCACGGTAAACTATGGTTTCACCTTTCATCTGTCATCAAGCTTACACTTACTTTTCTTCTTTCCGTTTCCTCGGACTTCTATAACTGACTCACACACTGAGTCATACTTATTCATCATTCCTTACTCTTCAACAGAGTTCTTTCCGTTTCCATCGCATTCTGCGATGTTCTTTCATCTATCCTTTTACTTTCTCTTTTTCTTTCGTAGTCATGGTCCGTGCTAGCCTCTCCCAACATATATAAACCATACTAGCACGACCTGTGTAACTTAACTTTGAGCTCCGCAATTCTACGCTCAGTCTTGCTTCTCAGTTCGTCGACTTCGGTCCCCAGTCCCTCAGCCCTAGCTAAGGCCTCTCTTAACGAAGCCTTCCTCAAGTCCTAGTCCTCACCCCTTGTCCTAGTTACCTTGCAGCTACATGCGAGCCTACCCGGCCCACAAGTAACAATTTGGAGCTCGGTCTCACAAGCCTTACGCCAGAGGGATTGTTCATCTGCTGGCAGCTTAAGGATATCGCGGTATGACCATTCACGATAATTTACTGAAGCGGGGTGGTAATCGTCCATAGGGACGGCGCGTTCAAGTAAAAATTGGGCCAGCTCATCTCCCCCTGCCCAAACTAAGCGTTCGACAAGTTCCTCAGAGTCGGCGTCATCGGGCTCCACAGAGGGTTCACCCGGAGCATTGACAGAGGGGTCAGAAGTGGCGGAGGGGCCCAGCTGGACAATCTCACGCCAGCAGGTGTCACGCTCAATCTCCTTGAGCTGTTGCAGAGGGTGGCGTTGTTCGCCATAAACATTGCCCGGCCGAATAGTGTTACGATTTCCCCTATTCTTACTCCTTTTACGGGAGCCCCTAACTTTGGTCTACAATGTCGCCCACGGCATACTCCTTTGGATCCTCCTCGCGCTCCTCATGCTGTACCTGCTGAGTACAGCCTTCCTCCGCTCATTCAGACTCGTTCCTTAAGCACACCTCGTGATCATCACGTGCTCACCTCGAGGCTTCCCTTTAGCATCGCCTTGCTGCGGTTTCCATTCTAGCATCGCCTTGCTGTGGCTTCCTTCCACAGCCTCACACCACGAGTTCTCCTCGTGCTTACCCGAGTCATCCTCATTCCCACTCTGGACCTTATCCTCGGTCCTTCCCTTGTCCTTGTGCCCGGACCATACCCATGGTCCTTCCTTGTTCCCTCAGACCTTATGGTCATCCCAGATCCCCAGATCCCCATCTCTTGATCTCCGCCTCATGCACACCTCGTGCATTCCCTCGGCCTAACCCGAGCCCTTCTGTATCGCCCTCACCTTCCCGGCTCCCATTGACTCACTCAACATAAGTCATCGCCCCTGTCTCTGACTCACTATTGAGTCCGCCTCCTTTTCCCTTCACTTCCTTGTTCTTCTCTTCCTTTCATAGAATACCCTTAGCCCTATGCTCTCACGCGCATAGCCTCGGCTTCTCTTCTCGCACAGCCTACTTCCTGTGCTTTCCTTTCTTAGTCTCTTCTCTCCGTTTCCCTCATATTCTATGACCTTCCTTCGCACAGCCCATGACCGGTGCTGTCCTCATTCCACACAGCCCTTGACTGGTGCTGTTCTCTCTTTCCTTTCTTGACATGGTCCGTGCCCATTACCTTACACTATATAAACCCCAGTAGCACGTACCATGTTCCCTATTCTTGATCTCCCTGGGTTTACTCCTAGTTCCCTGGATCTTCCCCTGTATCCTAGTCCTAAACTCGCCCTTGCAATCCTAGCTTCCCCTTTGCTGATTCCGCGCTCAACCCGGTATACGAACCCTTGGCTGGCACTATCCGTGTGCAGCCTATGTCTTCGCATACACCCTCGACGGCATCGGCCAAGGACTCCCTCATCCTAGACCTCACCAGGGCTACGTGCGTGCTTACCCAAGTACACACGTAACACAGACGTGACTTGCCACCTGGTGTCCGCATTAGTGGACAGTTGGTCGTCATCGAGGGTTGTGGATGTCAAGGTTGAGGAGACGGTGGAGTTGTTGGTGGGGCTGATGGACATTGTTGAGTAATCGAAATCGAGGAGAGAGCTGCGATGGAGGGAAAGGTAGCTGGGTGTCTTCTTTGGTAGTCACCTTTGAATGTGTAAGATTCTGTTCTGGGGTCCAGGAATCGTCTTCCGGTGGATATCTTTTCCATCAGATCAGTGTTACGTGTGGGCTGGGTAGACTCGCACATATCTGCAAGGTGACTAGGACTGGGGCTAAGACTAGGACTTCGAGAAGGCCCTTTTGAAGGAACCTTTACTAGGACTGAGGGACTAGGGGACCAAAGTCGACCAGTTGGCTGAGCAAGACTAAGTGTAGTATTGCAGAGCTCAAAGTTAGAGAATACAGCTCATGCTAATGACATTTATATACTTGTGAGAAGCAACGGACCAAGACTAAGAAAGGGAAAAGGACAAAGAAGGATAGATACAAAGAACAGTATAGAATGCGATAGAAACGGAAAGAACCCTGTTGAAGGGCGGAGATTATGGAGGCTATGTATGACTCAGTTAGGTGAGTCATCAGAAGGCTGAAGAATCGGAGAGAAGGAAACATATGTAATCCTGATGACGAATGAAGGGTGAGCCCATAGGCTACCGTGAAGGAGTCATCGAGGAAATGAAGAAAAGAAAGTAAGTAGAAAAATAACAGAGAAAGAACAAAACGTAACAATCAGGAATGAACGGGAAGAAGGGGGCTGCGATGTTTTAATATCCATTCAACTTCAAACTCTTCTTTTCTGCAGATAAGGTTAGGCAGAGGTTTTGAGAAGTTTGGCCCGTATACACTATTTTCACGATAGGGTGATAAGAGAGATGTGTGGAAGACCGGATGGATCTTTCACATTTTAGGGAGGCGGAGGTGGTAAGTGATGGGCAACAGAACTTCTGTGATGGTGAAAGGACCCTCTTGCTTTGGAGAGAATTTAGGATTGTCGATGCGTCATTTAAGGTTCTCTGCTTCTAACCAAACTTTGTCTCCTTTGGTGAATGGGGTGAATGTTCATTGAGTTCGCGAAGCCATGACTTGTCGGGCGAGTTCATGAGCAACAAGGGCTTCATTTCGAGCTGCAATAAGGGTTTTGAAATGGGTTTTGATGGCGGGAATAGAGGATTCAGCTATCACTGAAGGAAGAGCACATGGTTCATATCCCATCATGAGGTAAAAGGGGGACTGGTTAGTGACAGAGTGGGGGCGGTGATTATGTGCAAACTTGGCATGTGGGATTAACGAGGGCCAGGAGGTGGGATTATTTCCATAGAAGATGCGGAGATATGTTTTGATTTCTTGATTTACACATTTGGTTTCTCTGTCGGTCTGTGGGTGATAGGCAGTGGAAAGGGCAAGGGAGTAATTAAGAAGACGGCCTAGTTCCTTTGTGAAGGCAGAAGTAAACTGAGGGCCACGATTGGAGATAATTTTATCGTAAAGACCAAAGTGGGTATAGATATGGAGGAAAAAGAAATGTGCGACGCCTTCAGCAGTGACAGTTTTGATAGTGGGACAGAGAATCACCCCCTTTGTAAGCCCATGGTCAACCACAACCAAGAGAGAGTTGAAGCTGGCAGAAGGGGGAAGGTCCGTGATAAGGTCACAGGAAATTTGTTGAAAGGGGCATGTGCAAGAAGACCGAATGGGAGTGAGAGAGGGAAGGGAAGGATGGGTGTTGGACTTGGCCTGCTGGCAAATAGCATAGCCATCAATGTATTGACATACAAAGTGTGCGAGGCCAGGCCACCAAAACTCGGCAGAAACAAGTTGATGTGTTTTAAGGTACCACGGGTGACCAGCAGACTCATGGTCATGACATCAGTGAAGAAGAGAACGATGAAGATCACCATCAGGCAGAACATAGATATGGCCTTGATAAGTAAGCACATCATCCATGTATTGCCAATCGGAGAGGCATGAATGGAATGTGGGGGGAAGGGTACCATCCAAAGCCTGCAAGGCATGAAGGACAACGGGATTGATGGAGGAATGAGAAACAATGTGGTGGTGGAGGGTGGCGTCAATGAGATTAATGAAGAGTGAGGGAGGAAGAAGTATGACATCCTCATCGTCAGAGGAGGTTGGGAGATGGTCAGGACGGCAGCACAAGGCTTCAGGGGCAGCAAGACGAGTTCCAGGGACATGAATAATGCAAAGGTTGAAATTGGCAAGGTCAAGGAGCCATCGTGCCTGTCAGCAATTTAGGTTTTGTGCTTGGCAGAAATAAATAAGATGCTTGTGGTTGGTGAACACTTGGATAGGGTGAGAGGAACCATGGAGATAATGGCACCATTCCTTGAAAGCACGGATCACAGCAAGGAGTTCTCAATCATGAATGTTGTAGTTGCGCTCAGTAGGAGCAAAGGATTGGGAGAGATATGAACATGGGTGCCAATCGCCATTGACATCCATTTGGAGAAGAACTGCCCCAGAAGCATACTGGGAAGCGTTGGTGGTGATAGTGAAAAGAGAGGAGAAATCAGGGAGATGAAGGATAGGTTTAGCAAGGAAGAGGGTTTTCAACCATGCGAATGCCTGTTGGCAGGTGGGAGTTCAACTCCATGGAATCGTCTTCTTGGTAAGATCAGTGAGGGGGTGGGAAATGGTAGAATAGTCGGGAATGAATTTGCGATAGAAATTCGCAAAACTGAGGAATGAGCGAATGTCATGAAAAGAGGAGGGGATTGGCCAAGAAGCGTTTCCATCTAACTTGACAGGATCCATGGCAAGTTGACCTGGTTTGACAATCATCCTGAGATACTCTACTTCCAAGGTAGTGAAAGTACATTTCTCCAGCTTGAGATGCAAGTCTAACTCTTGCATGCGTTGAAGAACGCGTCGAGTTCATTCCTTGTCAGTCTTTTCATGGGTAGAATATATCAAGAGGTCGTCCATGTAGATGACCAGCTATCCTTCAGCTATCATATCACAGAAGGAATTGGTCATGAAGTGTTGCAAGGTGGCAGGAGAATTTGTCATGCCAAAAAACATCACTGTCGGTTCGAAAAGTTCTTTATGGGCGATGAAAGCAGCCTTCCATTGGTATCTGTCTTTAATCCACACATTGTTATATCCCCATCATACATCAAACTTGATGAAGACCTTGGCATCTTTGAGTTTATCAACAAGGTCCGAGATGAGAGGAAGAGGATAGGCATCACGAACAGTATGTTCATTAAGGTAACGGTAATCCTGGCATGGGTGGAGTCCTCTATCCTTTTTTTTGATGATGAAGAAGGGAGATGCTTGGGGAGAGTTCGATGGACATATCTTTCCAGCTTTCAAATTCTCAACGAGAAAGGACTCTGTCGCCTTCTGCTCATCAAGGGTGAGTGGATAGAGTTTGCCAATCTTCGGCATGAAGGAGTCGGTGAGGTTGATTTCATGGTCATAGGGGCGTGATGGAGAAAGGTGATCAGTGGCTTCTTTTGAGAAAACCGAAGTGAAGTCTTTGTAGGCTGAGGGTAGTTGTACCTTCAGTTTCTCGGCCACTATGGCCAACTCGGTGGCTGTGGTGAGTTTAGCAATGCGAGGGTCTCCTTTGGAAATGAGTTTACTTCCAACGCGAAGGATGTAATGGATGATGCGATTGTCATTTGCATGGACTAGATACTGTTGCTCGGACTCGTAGTCCAGGTAATCGTATAGCCATGCTTCTTGTACTGAATCGATGTGAACATGATTGAAAGGGGGGCTTTCTCGTGGTTGGTATCATTGGTATTTGGCGGATTCTTGATGAACGTCATCATTGTGGAGGGTAGTGAGCTCCTTGGACTGGTCAGTTTCCTCGTCTATGGAAAGGGTTTGCTTTGTCCAGTTGATTTGCAGGTTTACAGTGTCTGACAACACAGAACGTGGAGGCGATTTGGTGTTGAGCTGAAACGGTGTTGAGGCAGATGATGGTTGTTGTTAAAGAACAAGATGTTATTAGAACTCAGATGCTGAGTCAGAATTTTATATACATGTTCGAAGTAATGATTATATAATACATTAGATAATCTACACTACGAAATGAATAAAGAAATAGGAGTGAAGGCAGCTAAAAGATAGCACGTTCAACATACAGTTTTAAGCCAAGGGAGACCCAGGATAACGTTCTGATGCCCACAATGCATGACATAGAATAAGACTTTGTGGCGATGCCATTGATGTGGGTGAATAGAGTAGTGGTGAACCGTACTCCTCCCTTAAAGGTGGGTTCTTGGTTGAGGTTGTAATGTGGACGGGAGAGGTGAGGTGAGAGGTAGAAAGGTGATGTTTCTTGATGAAGTCCCAGTCAATGCAGCAGACGTCTGCTCTGCTGTCAATGAGGGCTTTGGTTTCAACGGTTTGTAATGTGTGGGAAGGGACGATGAGTTTGAGGGGGATAACCATCAATTTCTTGATAGCTGTAGATAATAGTACAGGGGCATATTGTATAGAAGAGGAAGTGGATCATGTTGATCAAGACTCCCGAGTCAAAAATCCTTTTGTGGGATGGGGAACCCAACCTTCTTTATGGTCGGGGTGGTCTCTTCATCATCCAACTTGATCAGACTTGCCATGGTCTCCTTGGTATGTTGGATTCAGGGTCAGGAGGTGGTCTGGGCAATTTTTGGAAAGGTTCTACATGTGTCCGTGGAATGTCTGGTCTTTCGGTAACGAAAACATCATTTTTCTTGGATACAGCATTTTCGTTCCTCAGGAGTGAGTTTTGGAGGGAATGGGACAGTGACAGCATCTACATCCATAGCATTAGGATCTCTAGCCGGGGTAGTGTGTTGCGGGGTGGAAAAAGGACGGAAGGAGGAGGAATGGGTGTAAATCTTGGTGAGATCCTGTGCTTGTTCCCATTGGGTTTGGAAATGAACCGCTTTCTCGTACCATTGATCAATTTTGGTTGGTACGGTGTCCATGGACATGATGCAGCGCATGAGAGAGGGAGGGAGCCCAGTGGCGAAGTAGCTAAAGGACCCTTTCATCCTTCATCCTAGAGAGGACGTTGTTGTTGTGAAATTCTGTAATGAAAAGATTGAGTTTCCCTCCCCAGGCTTCTCCTTTTCCTGTTGGGGAGGAAACTCATCAAGTAGAAAGACGGTTGATGGCATTGTTTCGGGTGTTGACATGTTTGAATGCGACCTTGAATTCCTTAATGAAATCCTGAAAGGTCCTGAAGGAGGAGGTGGCTAACTCCTTTTGTCGGAAGGTGGCAGCCCAGGTGGCTGCAGTTCCTTCTTTCATGTAGGAAAGGGCAAAGGCGACCTTTTTGCTGTCTGTATTGTAAACGTCTTTGTTAACCATGAGGTATATATGGATAGAGTCGAGCCAGGGGATGGCTTTTTCATAAGAGCCATCAAAAGAGTCCGGGATGCCAAGGTGAAGTTCTACTGGTTTGGAGGAGGTCATGGTGGTTGGCTGGGTGGGTGGTAATGAAAAGATGGGTTGTCATCCAATGGGAGTTGGGGACAGCAGGGTTTGGGCACGAGGGATTTGGAGGGCACTGGAGAGATGGTGTGATAACTCTGTTGCATCTCGAATAGATTTGGCTGAAGGAATCGGGAGGTCTTCTTCGTCCTCAAAGAGAGCTAGCTGTCCTTGACTTGGTGATGGTGAGGATTCTGTGTCAGTGAGTTCGGGTTGTTCCCAATAAGCAATGGTTGGGCCAAAAAGCCGAGCAGGGATTCTAGGTCGAGAAGCTATGGTGGCGATCTACCTGATGGTAGTCGTTGTTGTAGAGCTTAGACCTTTTGTTATGATTGACCTGGATAGGGGCAAGCGTAGCCTTGCAGGATTAAAGGTCTTTAATAGAGAACAAGAACTCGCCTAGGAGTTGACGATGAGCTGCCTTGGGCAATTGGTAGGAGCTTAGTGGAGGAGCAAGGAGTGTCCACTCAATAGTAGGACAGTTACTAGGAGGGTAAATCTGCGAAGCAGATGTATTGCACAGGAGATACAAGGTATTCGCAAGGAGGTCTAAGCTAAGGAATAGGGAGGGGAGGTGAGGGTTTATATACCTGAGCCATGGAATATGATGAAACCTTGTGGAATATTCATGAGTAATCAAGGAAACTTGGAGAACGTTGGAGGAAAAGTGGACCAATAGCAAAAGGAACGTGATTGGTAATCATGATGGAATATGAAGGAACATCATAGAACAAGGAGTAATACAATGTGTCATGTGACACTCAATAAATGGTAGCAACAAAGAAGCAGTGGAAAGGAAATGGACAAGAAGGGGAAAGTTGTAACATGTGCGCTCATGGTAGCAGGTTCATCCTGATTATTTTAGGGAATAACAAGACCATGGTGTCTGTTGCTACTGGCAACAACAAATACTATCTGCTTTATATGTCCATTGGAAATGTGCGCAACAATATCCAACATGCACATTGTGATGCATTCATTTTGATTTCTTTCCTTGCAATACCAAAATATAAGTTTGACCACCATGACAATTGATTAACATTATTGATAATTGGGTTTTCCATAGCAATGAATGAAGAATCCTCCAACCCAGAGTTTCGAAAGTTTCAGTGCCAGTTGTTTCATAGTTCTCTGGTGGTGGTTATCCTTGGTTCATTCAAGCACACAATAATGAAGCCCGAGATTGTCACGTATGGGGATGGTCATTTTCACCATACAATATATGGACTAGGACCATACATTGCAGATTATGAGGAGCAGGTGCTCCTTGCATGTATTGTACAAGGATGTTGTGTGCAGTAATATCACATGTTTATTTATGTACTTTATTTGTGACTAACAGCCAACTGTATTATATAGGTGCCAGGCTCCTGAAGCCTCTCTGGATGAGGATGAAATTAATTGCAGTCAGGCCTTCAATGAAGCACTGTTGGAAGAGACATCATTTGATGTCATGTGGGAAGAGTATGGTGTCATTGGCAATCTTGTCATAAGTAACAAATTACTCTGTATGATCATTACTGATAGTCCATACTAGCCATTTACAAATGACTTTCCACATGCAGACATTCACGAACTGATCATCCCAGACATCCTCCATCAACTAATAAAAGGATGTTTCAAGGACCATCTCATTGCATGGGTGATGGCACACATAAAGACTGCTTACTCAAATAGAGTAGCTTCACAAATCTTGGATGAGATTGATAGAAGGTAAGCCCCATTGAATATATGTTGATCTTGCACTGACACAGATCCAGGATAGCGTCAGTTGCTCCATTCACTAGACTTCGTCGATTTCCTCAGGGACAAGGTTTCAAACAGTGGATGGGTGATGACTCCAAACTTCAAAGCACTCATGAAGGTGCATATGCTCATAATAATCTTTACACTTACTCACTAGATTCTTAGGTATATATTCTAGCTATTGAAAGCTTTGTACATTTACCAAATTCTGTTACCTTGTGCGCTGCCACCTCATCTCTGAATCAGCACTCCAGGAGATCGAAGAAGCCCTGGCATGATTCCACAAGTACTATGAGGTATTCAAGGAGGGGGACAACCTCAT
>JBBPJJ010001167.1:0-10933 GCA_038088635.1 Veloboletus limbatus
CTAGTCCCTCAGTCCCAGTAAAGGCCTCTCTATAACGAAGCCTTCCTCAAGCCCTAGCCCTCGTCCCCTAGTCCTCGTCCTAGTTATCTTGCGGCTACGTGCGAGCCTACCCGGCCCACACGTAACAGACATGTCATTTTGAAATGCCTGTATCTCACTGTCATGACAACCCAATCACATGACCAAACTAGTGTTAGAATGCTGAGAGCAACTACCTTCATCCATCCTGCAAGCATATTATGTAATCAGTGAGAAGCTTTCTGGTTGTGTTGAGGAGTGCTATGGGTCGGTATGCTTTGGGAGCAGAGTAATCTGGTTTACCTGGCTTGCGTATGATGACAGTAGTGAATTCTCTCCATCTATTGAAGTAAGTGTTCAGTAAAAAGACAGCATGAAGAATACATAGCAGGTGGGGCAAGAGGATCTTCTTGCATCTTTTGAAGACTATGTTTCATATCCCATCCAGGTCTGGGGCTTTCAGCGCACCAAGTTTGTCGATGCTCTTTTCCAATTGTTCTTCAGTGAGTTTGCACCAGTTGCGAGGAAAATGATACATCAAACAGTTGTGATTACCATAAAAATGTATTATATCAATACATGGTGGAGATGCTCCTGCTAGCATCCTCCAACCAGTGATATATCAATGATACATCAACTTCTGCTTGCCTATCCGACTAGTGCAGCACACGTGTTCGTGAGCTGATATATCAGAGTAAGTCTGTACTCCCACTTGGCTAGTATGCGACTACATCACGACTGTCACCCTAGCCTGATTTTCTTGTGTTTGACATTGCAAATGAGATTAATGTCATGCAATATTGCAGATCTGAATGACATCTGATATAAGTATTATAAGATCATTGCCGATGGATGAGTAGATAATATCCAGTAGATGACTATTGATACTATTGATATGGGGCATACAAAATGCAAAGGCTTGAACACTGTTCTTGTGTATGTGACTGTTACTGGCAATACCTATGGCTCGGTTTCAGAGCTTGCTAATGTTGTACAATATTGTGTATTCATTTTAAGGGGTTTTAAGCCCTCTATAATCTCTATAATGGTTGACTTCCAGGCCTGAGTAGGCAATAAGTGACATGTGACAAAGCTTGAACACACTGTAATTTATGAACTATCTAGTCAGGTTGTACTAGAAAGATACTTCAAAGCCGCTGTCCATTGAGTCATTACTCACACTGCTACAATTACTGTCTCCATCCTCTTCATCCTTGTCCCTCTGGTCCCCCTGATCCTCCTCTTCCTCAACATTTCCATCATATTGGGACACATGACTGAAAGGACATTCGAACTCATCAACATCATCTTCATCATTGACAGCCAGTTGGTCATCAACCAGTCCGTGTGCATGTCTTCTTAAGTGCACTGCATCATGCCCAACACCAACTGCTGCATACTGTGCAAACATGTCTCGGTCAGCAAATCTGATTGTATTAGCATACACAGAGTGAATATAATGAGTGAAGTAAAACTCACATTTTTATGTAGTACCTTGCCCAGTCATCAATTTCACCAAATTGTCTGACCACTGACATGCTATCTTGAAAGAATTGCTGAGTATGACCATCTACAAATGCTGGAATGAGATGGCATCCGCAGATCACTAAAAGGGGATCCAAAAATCTGAAAGCAGGGCTATCTCCATCTTCAGACACAAACCCAACCTTTGGAAGTTTGCGTTGCCTTAAGCTCCACTTGTTGTCTGGATCAATCCCTAGCCAACGAACCCAGAGGACCTTCATTGTCTTGTTCAACCTGCTAACACCACCAGGACAGAGATAAAGCTTAACATGGAATGCCTTGAGTAACTGACAGTACCAAAAAAGATGAGACTCGGGATCTTCTTCCCTTGACAGAGTCATGAGGAAAGATAGATGGTCTGTCTGGAGGCAATCATAGGCCCTACGAATATCATATGTTGTGTAGTTGATGCAAAATACTTTCGATTCCAAAATTCGATCAGGGTTCAGGAAACACAGTTCATTGTGCTGCTCTGGAGTGTATAACCACTCATCACCATTGAAGTCCAGATTGAGTAGTCTTGACAGCAAGTGGTCCTTGAGGTCTGAGATAAAATTAGCCTATAAGGCATGTAAGCACTCTGTATACCACATACACATCAGTCTGGGTCACTTGCCTTGATGGCAGGGTCATCCAAGTGATCAGCAACGAACCATGAGAGACTACAGATGTTGTCCTTTCAAGCATGCATTGCCATTGAGTGATATAACATTGGCGAAAAGTCATCAATATCATCTGTTTCATCCTGCTCGTATTGTCGTCTTAAGAGAGTGTGACAACACTCTTGCTTTGCAAATTGCTCATCGACAGCTTTCATGTTTGACAGTCCATACATCCTCTTGATTTGGCAGTGTGCTAGTTTGTCCTATTCCAACATCCATGTCAGTTGGGTGTTGCAGTGAGAGAAAGAATTTGCTGTTGACTTGTGACCTGGGTGGTGAATGAGTCCATCGTACCAAATGCCTTTACCATGGTGACATAGTCTCCAAGGGCATGAAACTTATAGGTGTCCAGGTTAAATATTTTCAGAAGCAAGGTAAGACATGCTTCCTTCCTTCACTGGCTAGTGTTGAGTTGGGCAATTTCCCAACTCTGACAGTGTGCAGCCTCTAAGGGTAACTCATAGGTGTGAAATGTGGCGCACGTGTCTTGTTGAAAATGGTGCAGTGAATTGCACAGAGACCATAAGGGCTGCTGGAGGAGTGTGAGCAAATCATCCGTGTGCATTTGAAGCTTTGCCATTGCATGCCATTTGAAGAGTCAGAATAGGAGGTGTTGAATGCTCAAGTCATGTGCAGGGGGGAAGAGACCTTCAAATGCAGGGATGGAACACTATGATGGAACCAGTCAAGTCTTGCTCAACAAAGAGGAATCACCAGAAGGACATACCTAAAGTACCTGCTCAAAAAGCCAAGCTGGTTGTTGGCTTGTGTTGGCCACATCTGGAGGGAGACTGTGTATCATGTTGAGACCAAATGAAGATATTTTGGTGAATCTATGCGAGTGCTTGTCAGTGACTGGGATTGACCAAGGGTGGTCAAACTCACTGTTCATTGAGTATATCAATCTTTTGGGGATTAACAGCATGAATTATTTGGCAAAGGTGTTTCATAACTGACTTGAGAAGACCCAGGTTGAACTCATGCAGACACTCTACCACCAGAGCTGGGTACAATTTAAAACCCAATGGTGAGCGTCATTGACAAAAGGCATTCTGAAACATGTTATGAGGTAGCTGGCAGTGACCAACAGTGTGCTTACTAGGGTTGGAACCAGTAATTCGTTTTTAAGAATGTTTTCCACAGTAGTGCCCTTCAAGGGCCAGCCAAGTATGTAGATTGCCTGTTGCATGAGATTGATCTTACCCACTAAGTAGGTTCTGGCTTGATTCAATCTTGCCGCAAGGTCTCTAATCAAGCCGGTGCAATGGAATGCTGATCTATGGATCAGACAGCGAAGACAAGGGCAATTCCCTTTGTCTCAAATAGTAGCAAGGAGGACCCTTCACTTTGTTCAGTACTCCGTCAGTGTGTACAAACGAAGCACTCACTTTTCTGGATAGTCTGCTGAGTAAGTGAATATCCTGGGGTATACTCTCCTTGTGATGCTGTCAAAACATTTCACGATGATACCATTCTTGTAGGCTTCAATGAAATCATCATTGAGTAATATTCTCCAGATTGCATATACGAGTTCTTGCTTGCAATGAGTGAGAAGGTCACAGTTGTGTTTCTTGCTGGATATAGAAGATAGAACTCTTTTGATGGACTCTGGAAGCTGAATGGATTCATGAATCTCTGAGAGCAAGGTTAGACACAAAAAAAAACCACAGAAGGGATAAATGTGATATGATGGCAACACCCAGACTCCAGGTTAGATCACGAATATTTGGAAAGGTTGTCAAAGAAAAGATAGATGGGCCATGCTGAGGCATGCCCAAACTGTGCAAGTCAAGTTGAATCGGACCAAAACATGAGGCCAGCCACCACCCTTTCCAATTTGCAGCTGTCAGCTCTCCACTACTTCATTATTTCATCTTGGGCTTGGTTCCAGGTGTCAGAGGTATAAAGGTCATCATAGACATGTTGCTCGCAACCAATAACTGGTGATTTCCAAAGCCGTTTGAAAGGCATGAGATGAAACATCTTGGACGATGCCTCCACAAATACCATGCATATGACATTGAGGATTGGTCTGTATTGGAGACTGTCCACAGAGAAAGTTAGACCATTACCATCCTTCTTTTTCTCCCTGGTTGGTACTGATATCTCGACGGTGGTATGCTTCCACCTGTTGATGCCAAATACATCTTCAGCAGGGATCTCCTTCTCAGCAGCATCAAACTGTGCTGCCTCCCTGGAGGCATCAAACCTGGATAGTTCCACGATGTTAAATTCCGGAGTTTGAAGGACCTCATGAACCAGTTGTGTAACTTCGGAATTTGACTTCAGAGGGCTCCTCATATTCTTCCAGGACATGAGATGCCAGATTGACATGTTAGACCAGGGCCAAGGCAGAGAATGGTCACTACACTGGCCCCGGGATCAATCTGGGTTGGCTGTGACAATTCATATGAAGATAGGAAGGAATTGGGATCATGTGATGGGCGATGGTGGTATGCACGTGCAATGCTGAACTTGTTAAACTGTGTTATGAAGGAATCCCACACATGCAGAATTACACATGGGATGATGGCATTGAATGAAAATGCAGACTGGGGATCGACTGCAGGGACCAAAGGTTCAGGCAGCAAGTCATGATACTGGGCAGGAAGTTGTCAGTGACAAGGAGGAAGGGGTCATGCAAGGTTTGTGATGTCAGGGGCCTTGTATGTCAGCACAGTGGGTGTAGATGGAAGAGCGGCGGGAGCATCATGTATATCGAGATGTGGATGATGTGTTGAAGTGCCCTAAGAGAGGTATTGATTTGAGGTGCAAGAAAACATCCTTGATCAATGCCTCACCTTAGCAACTGATGCCGAAGTACTAACAATTGGAGGATCAGCAGGTGTATTGAGTACAGGCTGCGGGGTGGCAGAATCATCATGGATATTGGCATGCAGTCTATGTGTCAAAGTGCCCTAAAGGAAGTATGCACTCAAGGTGTTAAGAAAATCAGAATGATCTAACTCTCACCTCAGGGACCGACGCCGAAGTACTGACATTTGAACCTCCAAGAGGAATGATTTGTCCATCAGCCTAGAAAAAAAATGAGATACATTCATCCAAAGAATTCATATCACAGACCTGGGGTGCATCAGCGCCCAATCTGACATGCTTGTTCGGAGGCTCTGTAAAGTGAATTGTGGTGTGTGCTCGTGTGAATCCCTCAGCTTGTGCACAAGTGTAGACTAGACATGCCAACCGATGCTGCATCAGACCCCTCTGGAAGGAGAATGTGCAAAGACAATCTGTATGACACCTAAAGTTAGAAGCCATCAGCAGTCAACAGTTGTTACGCGAAGCGTACTAGTGAGGACGATGAGCTAGCAAAGTAGCACCTCTACCATGGAGAGGGTGCACTTCCTTGATCTCTTGTGCTAGCGAAGACGAAGGGTTCTTGCCACACGAAGGCAAGGCTAAGGAGGACTGAGGGACTAAGAGTGACTCAAGAGTACACTAGATTGCGCAGATCGAGAATAAGGAGAAAGTACAGAAGGTAAAGTACTTAAATAGATAAAGACGCATAATCATAGAACATGATAGAAGGAGAAGGAAGATTAGCTAATCACATGATTACGAGAGCAATCGTGATGGAGATAGAAAGTTCAAGAAAGAATATAAAGATGAGTGCGATCGCCACATGAGAAGAGAAGAATGTGATTGTAAGAATAGAGAAACATACCCCTAACGCGAGAAAGCGAAGGATGAAGAATAGAGAAGCAATATATAGAACGAAAGAGAAGGAAAATTGTAACATTACCCCCATCGTACATTCGAGCCCCAGGCTCAAGAAGTCTACACTCCTGACGGGGGAAGAGATTGTCCAGTGACGACATAAGATGCTTGTTTGACGGTATAGTGTTCATAGGGGCAGTCAGCGAGGAGATGACCAAGGTTATTGCAACGTCCACAGATGCAACGTGGACAGAAGCAGTCAGCGTGTCCCCAACGGGAGCATGTGGTGCACTGTTGGGATAGGCAGTTGCGAGGGGAATGGCCAGGACAGGAGTTACGGCATGAGAGACACCGATAGTCAGGACAGTCGACTTGATAATGACCAAGCACACCACACTGGTAACAACGAGTGGAAGTGGTGGCAGGACTGCGAACAAGAGGGGAAGGGATAACGCAAACAGTGGAGGAAAGAACCTGAGACCCATCAGAAAGGCGATGATAGGTGACCAGCTCACGATTACGAGCAATGATGGTTGGGTCAATAAGAAAGCCATCAGGATGGGAGACAATGGTAGGCTTGCCGTCAGAATGGGACAAAATCTTGGATGAAGAGGTAAGAGTGGACTGCGGGGGTGGAGATGGAACGCAATCGGCAGGGGGAGCAGGAACATGAATGGGAAGGGAAATATCGGGAGAAGAGGGAGAAAGTGGGGTGGAAGAAAAGGACTCTATGTAGCGATCACGAGCATCTTGGGGTAAGGAAAGAAAGATGGGTTTAAAAATGTGAAAGGCGAGTTGTTGAGGAAGACGTTCAAAATAGGTATGAAAACCATACAAGTGGAGAATGGAAAGAATACGCTCAGGAAGATGGTTAATTTGTAAGTGAAGGGGAATGCCGAATTCCCCAGGGAGATCCCTGGGAGCAGCGCAAAAGTGAGAAAGTTGAACTTGGGAAAAAGTTGAACTAGTTCCACCGAGATGTCGTCCTCAGAGAACAGAGAATCATTTTCGAGGGCAAGGTCGAAGTCTGGCCAAGCGAGGGCAGCGGCGTAGAGGATGTTGATGTAGTGGGCAGGGAGGAACTATGGGTGGACTGGCATGGTGCGAAGAAAGGATAAAGGTGGAGTGAAGGAAGGAGAGGAGGTGGGGGAGGAAGTTGACGACATAGGTAAATGTAAAGAGAAAATCAAAGGCAAGGATAAGACCAAGAGTGAGAGCGAAAGATAAAACTAGATCATATAGGAGAGACGATGGGAAAACAATCATTCAAACTGAGTTGGAGGAAACAGAATGTGTTTTCAAGAAGAAATACCAAAGAATCTGACTGACGAAGAAGAGAGCAAATGTAACAATGGGAATGAGGGGGGCAAGGAAATGAGGCATCATCAATTATCATAGAGAATGGGTTCTTTTGTACTTAGAGAGGATGTCATGAGCGTGTCGGAGATTAGTCTAGGATTCCCAAGTGTTTTCTGACGTAGAGTATCCTTTCCATGCGGTCAGGTACTGATAGCGGCCAGGGGATCCCTTGTGGGCAAGGATGCCGTCAACCTCATACTCTTCCTCACCTTCTATAACGTCCGGAGGCGGTGTCAGGAATGAAGGACCATATGCTTCAGTTGATCAATATGAAGATAAGAGGGAGGCATGGAAAACGTTGTGAATCTTCCATGTGGGAGGGAGTTTGAGCCAATATGAGAGTGGAGATAGTACCTGAGTAATTTCAAAGGGGCCCAAACGTTTGGGTGCGAGTTTCCAAGATGAAAAAGGGATATGGAGATTAGTCGCCTTTAACCAAACTCTATTGCCAGATTTCCAAGGGGAAAACTTCTGTGTCGTATGTTGTGCCATAAGGCGGTGAGCCGACTCGTGAGCAGCAAGAGCTTCTTTTCTGGACTCTTCCAGAAGGGCGAGCCTAGAGCTGAGAGCAGGGAGAAAGGTCTTTCCTAAAGAAGGATAGGAACGAGGTTCATATCCAAGCATCAGAGAGAAAGGAGACATTTTAGTGGACGAGTGGGGAGAGGAGTTGTGCTGGAACTCAGTGGAAGTGACAAAGGAGGACCAGGTGTGAGGCTGGTTCGCACAAAAGATGCAAAGATATACTTTGATCTCCTGATTAATGCGTTCGGTCTGTCCATCTGTTTGCGGGTGGTATGCTGTAGACAGTCAAACATTGTAATGAAGGAGTCTAGCGAGTTCTTGAGCAAAGGCGGAGGTGAATTGAGGGCCATGATCAGAGATGATGGAATTGTGGAGTCCAAAACGTTTGAAAACATGTGAGAAAAACACCTAAGTGTCCAGAGGTAGGAGCCGAATGAAGGGCATGTAACAGAGAGGAACACGAAATGGAGGGAACATACATGCAACCACGAAAATAAAGGTGACCATTATCAAAAGACCAATCAGATAAAGAGGAATGAGGAAATAAAGGCGAGCCCTCATCAAGGGAGCGAAGAGCACAAAGAACAAGAGGGTCAGAAGAAGAAGAAGAACGAATCTGGTCAGCAAGGGCAAGGTCAAGGGCAGAAATGATCTGTGGAGTAGGCAAAATAGCAGAGGAGGAATTATCTAATGAGGTATCAACCACATCACGACAAGACAAAGCGTCGGCAAGAGCCATATGAGTGCCAGGCATGACTTGCCAAACGAGATCAAAATCTTGGAGAAAAAGGGACCAGCAAGCTTGTCGACGAGATAACTTCCGAGGGTCCTTGAGGTAGGAGAGGTTCTTGTGATCAGTGAGGACAGTGATTGGATGCGAAGTGCCCTGTAGATACTGTTTCCATTCCTGGAGGGCGAGAATAACGGCAAGGAGTTTCCGATCATAGATGTCATAATTGTGTTCTGCTGGGGAGAAAGTCCTAGAAAAGTAAGCACATGGATGTAAATCCCCATTAGTATCTGCTTGGAGAAGAACAGCTCCTGCAGCAAGGAGAGAAGCGTCAGTCATGAGGGAGAAAGGACGAGAAACATCCGGAAGGAGAAGGACAGGAGCAGAGGAAAAGAGCGTTTTGAGGTGGTCGAATGCCATTTGCTGGAGGGACGTTCATAACCAAGGTTCATCTTTGTGGGTGCGCAACATAAGGGGTGCGACTATGTTAGAGAAATTAGGGATGAACTTCCTGTAGAAGTTAGCAAACCCCAAGAAGGAACGAACACCCTTGATGGAAGAAGGTGGCTTCCACTCCACAATAGCTGAAAGTTTAGTAGGGTCCATGAGGATATGACCCTGGCCAATGATAAGTCCAAGATATTCCATATGTGAAACGTCCAATGAGCATTTAGACAGTTTCAGCAAGAGGTTGTGTTCACGTAGTCGGAGCAAAACACAACGAGTGCATTCATGGTGAAGGGTAAGATCGTCTCAAGTGTGAATATCTATATCGTCCATATAAATATTTAGCCATCGTTCAGCGATCATGTCAGCGAATATGTGATTCATAAAAGCCTGGAAAGTGGGAGGGGCATTGCAAAAACCAAAGAACATTACCATGGGTTCGTATAGACCAAGGGGTGTGATGAAGGTGGCTTTCCACTGATCGCCATCTCGAAGTCGAATATTGTTATATCCGCGACGGACGTTGAACTTGGTGAATAAAGTGGAATCCTTCATGTTCTCAATGAGTTCCGAGATGAGCGGGAGGGGATAAGCATTGCAAATGGTGTGCAAATTGAGATACTGATAGTCTTGACAAGGACGAAGTGATCCATCTTTCTTGGGCACAAAAAAGAAGGGTGAGGCCTGTGGAGACTTTGAGGGAACGATACGACCGGTTTTGAGGTTTTCATCAATGAAGTCCTTGCATGCTTGGTGTTCTGCCGGGTTAAGAGGATAGACCTTGGCGATTTTGGGGACAAAGGAGGGCTTGAGGTCAATGGAATGGTCGAAGGAATGATGATGGGGTAGAACACTAAACATTTTCTCAGAAAAGACGTCTGTGAATTCAGAGCACCAAGAAGGGAGTAGAACGGAGGTCGGGGTGGCTTGTTGTGCGATTTGTGTCGACAGAGTGATCTTACCAATATGTGCGGAGTAGGAGTCTTCCTCCTCACAACAGGGCAGACTCTCACGAAGAGGTACAATGGCATCCTGAAGCGAGAGGGAGTTGGTCTTCCAATCAATCTGAGGGTTATGTCTTTTGAGCCAGGGGGTTCCGAAGATAACGCGAGCAGAACCAAGGGAGGTGACTAGGAATGTGATCTTATCCTTGCCCTCAGGAAAGAGGACAGTCGCAGAGACAGTGTATTTAATGGTTCCTTTATGATTGGTGGTGCCATCAACATTGTAAACAGTGAGAGGTTGAGGGAGACGACGAATGGTGGAACGAAGTTTTGGGACTAGGGAGGTGTCGATGAAGTTGTTGGTTGCTCCAGAATCAACTAGAGCAGAGGTGGCGACGCTTTGAGATCCGGCTAGTAGACGAACTGGGAGATGCAGAGTTCGTTCATTGTGAAGTCCTACTAGTACAGAGGAGATATCTAGGGAAGAAGACGTCATTTTTACTTCCCTTACTGAAAATCCTTGCTAGACTCTTCCTCAACAGCTTCGTCGAAACAGAGCTTGAGGGTTTGGAGGATTTCTCCTTCGTTCTTGCCAGAGGAGCGAAGGCTATCGACGTAGGTCTCTAGAGCAGAGGGGGTCATGGGGGGAGAAGTTGGTGACAAGGTGGATGTGGTCACCTCTGCTGCACGAATCTGTTGGGGATGAGAGGTGGAAGAAGAGAACACCTTGCAGTTCTGAGCATTATGTCCCTTCTTTCGGCAACAAAGGCAAAGCCCTTCTCTAAAGCAATGAACATGTTCAGCAGGAGTGAGTTTAGCGACTTTAATGGCATCAACATCCATGGCATTGGGGTCAGAGGTTGACGAGGTGGTGTGGTTACGAGGGGTGAATACTGAGGGAGTACGATGCCCCTTGCGAAGAGCAGCAATGCGTGCCTTCTGAGCATGGAAAGTCTTAGCCTTGACGATCCATTCAGCGATGGTGGTGGGGAGTGGGGTCATAGAGAGGATCATGGTGGAGAGCTGTTGGTCGAGCCCAAGTGAGAACTGAT
>JBBPJJ010001173.1:0-10884 GCA_038088635.1 Veloboletus limbatus
AGGACCAAACTTTCTGAGCGCTTGGTCGGGTCGAAACACACCAAAGAGGGGCCGCCAGAAGGTCGAGAGGGCGGAAAAAAGGACGGGTATGAAGGGACCACTGACAAGCGCAGCTTACTAAACTAGGACCTGGCCTGTGACCTAGCCACACGCCGAAGCTGCTTACCATGAAAAAAAAGACTAGAAAAGGATGAAGAACGTGCTGAGAAGAATGATACGGAGGAGATTAGACAGAAGACAGGCCGTGGTGACGAATATAATCATTGATGACAGAGTTGATGTCCCGCAAGCAATCAGTGTCCACAGAAGAGGAAATAAACAGTGGTAAGACGGTTTTGATGCGACGCCAATAGTCCAGGAATGCCTTGGACGACCAACAGCCCTGGCAATGACATCCAGGTTGAGTTTGACACCCTGTAATAAGAGTTCTGTGGTCCAATGCGAAAGGCATGTCCCACTGGCAGCATGATAGGGAAGCCGTTCTAGGACCGTATTTGGTTGCAGCGAGATATGACAAAGGGGTTTCGTCAAGGGAGACCAGCCCACTGGCAAATCCATATCAAAAGAAAAGAGAGGAGTGTATGATGGAAGAAGGCGATTGATGGTCTCATGAGTAACAAGAGTGGGGACATTGCGTGACTGAGATATCTGCCCCACATTCCTGTGTGACCTTGGACCAAGGAATGTGAAAAGATGTAAAGGATGTAGAGTTGGAAAGGAAACAAATAGTGAGAGGAAGAGCGGAGTGAGAAACATGTTTGTCCAAAAGAAAATCCTTGTTTGAACAAGGAATGTTTGACAACACAGAACGCAGAGGCAATTTAGGCTACTCACATTGTTGAAGTGTTGAGCTGTAAACGGTGTTGAGGCAGATGATGGTGGTGGTTGCAGAACAAGTGTTATTAGAACTCAGATGTTGAGTTCGAAGTTTATATAGTGACAGGTATGTCTGATTATATAATCTACTGTATCTAAATACGATTAGGGGAAATAGAAATAGGAGCGAGAGCAGCTGTATAACAGTGCGTTCAACACTCCCCCTCTCTCGTAGCATGGTGTGCTGATGAGTGGAAACGGTGACTATGGAGGGGTCAAAATGATCCCGAGAGACATGCGGAATTCCTCAAATTTGATACGCCCCAAGTTTTTGGTGAACATGTCAGCAGGATTACTGACTCCATCTATAAAGAATAGTTCGATGTGGCTATCCTGAATCCAGTCACGAATCACATGCCAACAAATATCAATGGGCTTACTGCGTGGTTCAGTGATCGGATTGGATGCCATAAAAATGGAACCTTGGTTGTCACTGCAAATTGGTATTGTGCTCATTTTATACCCAAGTTCTCGTAGAAGTTGCCAGACCCGGAACGCTTGTCTACCACAGTACGAGAGGGACATGTACTCAGCTTCAGTAGAGAAATGCGCCACAGTAGGCTGCAGGCGAGATCGCCAGCTGAAAGTACATCCTGCAAGGTTTAAGAACAAGCCGGTTTGGGACTTGCATGTATTTGGGTTGGATGCCCAATCTGCATCGGTAAACATGATGATGCCTTCATCTTTGTTGCCATCGAAGCACAAGGCAGCTTTAGGTGTTCCTAGGAGGTAGCAACAAATATATAGTGCTTTTGATAAATGTTCCTCCATTGGGTTTGCCGAATGACACGCCATGGTTGTGACGGCATAGGCAATATTGGGTCTGGTTCCGATCATGATGTAGATCAAGGAACTGATGACGGTTTGGAACTTCTGACGAAGTCCGGGGTTAACAGGCACATTGTTTTTGATGGGGTGATACCCCTGAGATAAGGGAGTCTGCATGGCTTTGGAGTTTTGCAAATCAAAACGCGTGATAATCTTTTGAAGGTATTCCTTCTGGTCGATATAGAGTTTTCGACCAGAGCATTTGATGTTCATATGCAAGAACTTTTTGGCTTCACCAAGATTGTGACATTCCCATTTGTGCATGAAATGCGCTTTGACCTCATCAACAATCGCCTTCGAGGGACTGCTGAAAATGGCATCATCTACGTAAATAATGGCTACAACCGTAAGGGAGCCTTTCTTCTTGTAGAGAAATATGCCGGGATCTGATTTAATCCGCTCAAAGCCGAGCTCTTTCATGGACTCATTGAGGGCTTTCCACCAGGCGAGACCAGCTTGCTTTAATCCGTAAAGTGCCTTTTTGAGGTGCAGTACTTTAGTCTCAGCACTGGGGATTTTAATTCCCTCTGGTTGTTCCATGTAGATTGTTACGATTCATCTTACACTTCTATTTCTCTTTTCTCTTTATCTCTTTCATACTCTTCATCTCAATGATTCCTCCACGGTAACCAATGGGTTCACCTTTCTTTTGTCATCGAGATTACAACTACTTTCCTTCCTTCCGATTCCTTGGACTTCCATAGCTGACTCACCAACTGAGTCATACATAACCGCGTCAAATCCCCACCCTTCAACAGGGTTCTTTCCACTTCCTTCGCATTCCATGATATTCTTTTACTCATCCCTCTTTATCCTTTTTCCTTTCATAGTCTTGGTCTGTGCTAGCCTTTCACAAGTATATAAACCATACTAGCACAACCTGTATTTCCTAACTTTGAGCTCCACAATACTACTCTTAGTCTTGCTCCTCTGTCAACGTCGACTTCGGTCCCTAGTTCCTCAGTCCCAGCAAAGGCCTCTCTAACGAAGCCTTCCTCAAGTCCTAGTCCTATTCCAAGTCCTAGTCATCTTGTGGATATGTGCGAGTCTACCCGGCCCACACGTAACATAGATCTCTTCGTCGAATGCGCCATCTAAATAGGTGGCGCGAATATTGACGACTTCCATGTGCCAGTTTTCGAGCACTGTGAGTGCAAGCATTAAGCACACTGTCTCGTATCACACGACAGGTGAAAAAATTTGGTTGAAGTCTAAGCCTTCGACCTGTGAGAAGCCTTTCGTGACTAAGCATGCACACTTTCTCCCATCGGGTTTGACATAAAAGACCCGATGATTTTTGATGACTTTACGATCTTTAGGACGATCAACCAGTTCGAAAACGTCTCATTTTTTAAGAACTTTGAGTTGCTTGCGACAAGCATCTTTCCATTCCTTCTGTTGTGTGGATGGTAGGGTGTGAATGTCCTTGAATGTCCACTCACAGATCAGCTGAGAGTGATCTGCAGTATCTAGCCGAATTGCCTTCCCCAAGAGAAAAGAAGTGAGCACAGCTCCCCCTTCCCTGATGATGCACTCAATCTTCTCTTCGCAGAGATTGCAATGTTTTGGGTTAGGAATGTCGTAGGAGGGCTCAATGGGGACATCCCCAGGAACTTCTTGTTGAGGAGGCATACCACTGTGGCCAATATCGCGCCATGTATGGTCTGCATCGCGTTCCTGATCAATAGGATGGCAATCATCTCCATATATGTTCCCTGTTACGTGTGGGCTTGGGTAAGCTCGCACGTAGCCCTGGTGAGGTCAAGGACAAGGGAGGCCTTGGCCGATGTCGTTGATGGTGTATGCGAAGACATAGACTGCACACGTAGTAGTGCCAGCCAAGGGATCGTATACCGGGTCGATCTCGGAATCAGCGAAGGAGACTAGGATTGCAGAGGGTACAAGGACTAGGGGTGGATCTAGGGTCTAGGATCTAGGATCTGGGGGGAAGTCCAGGGAGATCAAGAATAGGGAACATGGTACGTGCTACTAGGGTTTATATAGCGTAAGGTAATGGGCATGGACCATGTCAAGAAAGGGGAAAGAGAACAGCACCAGTCAAGGGCTGTGTGGAATGAGGACAGCACCGGTCATGGGCTGTGCGAAGGAAGGTCATAGAATGCAAAGGAATCAGAGAGAAGGAACTAAAGAAGGAAAGCACAGGAAGTAGGCTGTGCGAGAAGAGAAGCCAAGGCTATGCGTGTGGGAGCATAGGGCTAAGGGTATTCTAGGAAAGAAAGAGAAGACCAAGGAAGCAACAAGGAAAGGAGGCGGACTCAATAGTGAGTCAGAGGTAGGGACGATGACTCATGTTGAGTAAGTCAATGGGAGCCGAGGAATGGCGAGGTCATTGTATGAGGACTCAGGTTAGGCTGAGGGAATGCACGAGGAGGGGATGAGGCGTGCATGAGGCGGAGATCTGGAGACGGGGATCTAGGGATTGACCATGAGGTCCAAGGGAACAGGGAAGGATCACGGATATGGTCTGGACACGAGGATGAGGGGAGGACCATGGGTAAGGTCTGGAGCGGAGATGAGGACGACTCGGATAAGCATGAGGGAAGCTCGTGGTGTGAGGCAGTGAAAGGAAGCCACAGCAAGGCGATGCTGGAATGGAAGCCACAGCAAGGCAATGCTTAAGGAAAGCCTTGAGGTGAGCACATGATGAGCATGAGGCGTGCTTATGGAACCAGTTGGTATGAGCATAGGAAGGCTGTACTCAGCGGGTACAACATGAGGAGTGCGAGGAGGATCCAAAGGAGTATGCCGAGGGCGATGTTGTAGACCAAAGTTAGGGGTTCCCGTAAAAGGACTAAGAGAAGGGGAAAACGCAACATTCCCAGGTCGTTTTGGAACACGCTTCTGGTGCTCAGAGTGGCGAGGAGCAGGGGGAACAGCAGGAGGTGCAGGTTGCGGGCGGTGTTCAGGGGCCTTGCCTTTGCAAGGACGCTAAGGTGGTCGCAGTGGTGCAACGGGCAATGAAGTGTGAGATAGAGGCGCATGGAATGGTTCTGGAGGTTCTGAACGAGGAAGGAAGTCATCAAAGTCAGTCGGCAAATCAGGGTGCAGAATCTCGACCTGTTGCTCGGAACTGGCTTGTGTCCGTGGACATATAGGCTTTTTCTCACATAAAGGGAACAGCTGCTCATTAAAGAGCGCTTGCGCCAAGGTGAAAAGGGTGTTGTGGGAACGACGCATCAATAGATAATTCTGTTCATTTCCAGGTGCAATGCCTAGATACACCATTGGTTCTGATTTAGGTGCCAGCTTATTGGTGTGAATGTCCGAAGGGACATGGGTGTATGCTTCGCAATCAAAGACCTGGAGATGGCCAATCTCGGGAGCCTCCCCGCTGAGAATCTCAAATGGAGTGTGCCAGTTATGTCTGTGCAATGGTGTCCTATTGTATATGTGGACAGCATGACTCCAACTGAATTCCCACCAAGAATCCAGTGCGCAACAATCAAGGCACATAGACTCGGACTTGTCCATAATGGTGCGTATAAAGCGCTCAGCATGACCATTTTGTTGGGGAACGTGAGGGGCACTCTGGAAGATGCGTATCCCCTGAGAGGCAAGCAGCTCATCAAAAGCTTTGGACTTGTACTCTCCCCCTGCATTGGACATCCATCCTTGGCCTTTGGCGTCGAATTGGGTAGACACCATTGCTAAGAAGCACTTGGTTGCCTAAAGGGCATTGTCCTTGATGCAACAAAGTGTGCTCCACCCATATGACATATAGTCATCAAAGAAGGTGATAATGTACTGGTATTTATGGTACAATGCGATGGGGAAGGACTTAACGTCCAAATGAATGAGCTCGAAGGGCACTTTGGCTCTCCTGAGATCCGGGTGGAAGGTGTGAGCAGGGGTTTTACCCTCCACACAACCTTTGCAGGTCTTGTCTTCCTTTGGTATCTCAAGTGAGGAAGGGAAATTGTGTGTATGTTTTGCAGCATGTTTCATCACATCCTTGAAAGGATGTCCCATTCATTTGTGCATGGTCTCAAAGTCAGGAGTTATCATTGAATGGTGACAGCCAGTGATATCCTCGATTGTATACATATTATGGCCCATGCGGCCTGGTTTAAAGGACGGGAGAATCGTGTCATCATCAAACAACATGTCAATGGACTCTGCATTTCCTCTAACCTTGGCGCCAGCATTGAGCATTTGGCCCATAGATACCAATCAAACTTCTGAGTTGGGGATATGCCCCACATTGAATAGAGTCAGGTTGTGCACTTTATTTTGCGCATCTTTCCACTGCAGTTTGCAGTTGCCTGTCCCTACGACATAGATATGACCAGAGGCAGTTGATACGGGAATTTTATTCTTTCCAAGCGATGTGTAATCGCTGAAGTCAGATCACTCAGGGGTAAAGTGCATTGAAGCACCTGAATCTAAGATCCAGAATTTGTTCTTATTACAATGATCACACTTGGCATTGGAGCCATGCGCACAAATAATGTCCATGTCATTTGGTATACTACATACATCCTGTACACTACTCGACGCTGTATAAGAAGTGGAGCATGCGAAACAAACCTTTCTTCCATGAATGTGTCGACTTCGGACTTGTAGAGGTTGACAATCTCATCAGAGTCCCAAGAGTCTGCTATATGGCTGACCTAGTGCTTAGAGCGCTTAGAGGGACGTTCTGGCTCATCGAGGTCTTCAAGTGAGAAGGTGCAGTTGTACTGCACCAGTGAGAGAGGAGGAGAGGGGGCGGATGGCATGATGGGTGCCGATGGAGGAAGGACAACAAGCAGTGTCATGGTGACAGAAGTGGACGGGATGGAGGATGGCAGAGATGGTGGTGACGTAAAGTCCAGCCGTTGGAGGAGCAGAAGAGCCGCATCTATCAACCATATGGTCTCACAGGACGGATGGATGTTGAGCTGATGCGCGAATGCAAAAGCTTCCTTGGTCTGTGCAAATGCAGCAGGACCACCCTGTCCTTGATATTGCTGAGCACTTTTATGAGCACTTGCACAAGGGTCGGTGACAGCGGGAGTAAGAATGGCAGGAGTGAGGGGAACGATAGCGGTGGAGGTGAAGTAATTGCCACTCGCAGACTCGGAGCCTTGCTCAACGAACTGGAGGGCATTCCACTTCTCACGTTGTTGCTTGCCACCCCGCTTGCCACTCTCAGAGTCGGCATTTTCCCCCTGCTGCTACCTTTGAGAGGGTGCTGCAGGGGGGTTTTGCTGTTGACCCTGGAAAAAAGGGTTCCCAGGCTTCTGCTTAACGGCGGAGATCTTTTGCACCTGCTCTGGCGCCTTACCTTTTCCTCCCATGTTCTTTGACTCCCATGTGAGAGTCACGGACGAAATGATCTCCTGGACAGTAGGAGGGACAAAGGCTCCATGATTGTCACGTTTTTGTGCAAGAAGTTGCACAATGACATCCATGGAGGGGGGGAGCTTGGAGAGGAGGATCATGGCTTGGATGTTGTCGGGGATAGGTACTCATTAGTTTGGAGGTGTGTAAAAAGCATTTCGAATTTGGTGAACGCTGCAGTCAGATTCCCAGAAGTGGGAATCGTCCTATCCATGATGGCCTTGAAGTCCACATAGATTTGCAGAAGTCCGGGCATCCCATACTCATTCCTGATGGTGTCCAGGAGTGCGAACGCGTGGGTCTTTGAAACATATTTGTAGAGGAGGGTCGGGGAGAGCGAGAGTTGGATGGCTCCGAGAATCTTGTTGTTTGCTTCCGTCCACTTGATGTAGAAGCTGATTGTTTCCGCTGTCAGCTCATTAGCAATGCTCGGACAGTTGATGCTCTTGATCCAAGAGCCGCCGGTTGCCAAGATGGCGCTCTCCATCCTCGGCCACCAAGTGCTGTAGTTAGCACCGGTGAAGACCAGGATATTGTAAGAGGAGGAAGATGAGGTAGACGAAGACATCTAGGGTTAAGGCGATTAGTATGATGAAACGTCAAAGGTGTTGCAATGGCATGCTCCCTTTGCAGGGAGCTGGGAAGAGCAATGCAGACAGATCTTACATACCTGAGAGAGATGGTGACGGTTGAAGGTCAAGAGTGATTGTAAGTCAGCTAATGTTATTCGTACTCAGCTCCTGCTTATATAGTGTACAGGTAGCTGCCTTACTAAGTTTATTACTAAGCGTATGATATGGTAAGGTAAAGTACGATACGTTTTCAACACTCCCCCTTGCTTTGTGTACATAGTAGAGTAAGCACTGAAAGAAGAGAACGTAGCGAATTTAAACGCTGTTGGAGAAAACGAGGCCAAGCTGTGAGCGGAATTTCTCGAACGTGATATGAACGAGGTTCTTTGTGAACATATCTGCCGGGTTGTCAGTCCCAGGGATATATAATAGCTCAACATCCTTGGTATTCATTACTGCGTCCCGCACGAAATGATACCTAATCTGGATGTGCTTTGACCGTTTCTCTGTAACGGGGTTTTGCGCGATGAATAGCGACCCCTGATTGTCGCCACAGATGGGAATTGGACCAAGGTTGAAACCAAGTTCCTTCATCATCTGGCGGATCCAGACGGCTTGGCGAGTGCAGTCACTCAAAGCCATATATTCTGCCTCGGTGGACGACAGGGCAGTGGTTCTTTGTAAGTGTGAATTCCACAAAAACACACAATTCGCCAATTTCATGTAGTACCCGGTTTGGGAATGGCGAGTGAGATGATCTTGACCCCAATCGGAGTCAGTGCAGGCGTAAAGTCCCTTATCCAGGGAGCCATCATACACGAGTGCGTAGCTTCGTGTGCCAACAAGGTACGGGCAAATATGCAGGGCCTTATCGAGATGGGCTTGTGACGGATTCGCAGATGCACGGGCGAGGGTGTTAACCGCGTGCGCGATATCGGGTCGAGTGCCGATCATTAAGTAAAGTAACGAGCCAATAACCTGCTGGAAGCGTGTCCACAATGCAGGGTTGATAGGGGCATCGTTCTTCTCCAGGTAGTAACCGGGAGGGAGTGGTGTATAGGCAGGCCTAGCGTTTGCCATGCCACAGCGTTCAAGAACTTTAGCGAGGTATTCTTGTTGGTCCAGGAATATTTTCCGGCCATCTCGCTTGATTGCCATTTGGAGGAATTCATGTGGTTCTCCGAGATCACGACATTCCCACTTCTTCATGAATGCGGCCTTGAGCTTATCTACTAAAGCTCGGTCAGGTCCGCAGAAGAGGGCATCGTCAACGTAGATGACGGCGAGCACAAATGTTTTGCCGACTCGATAGACAAATAGTCCAGCGTCGGAGTGCAAGCGGGTGAATCCTAGCTCCTTCATAGACTTGTCCAGTGTTTTCCACCAGATGAATCCGGCTTGTTTCAAGCCGTAGATTGCGCGCAGGAGTTGTAGGACCTTGCCTTTGAGATGAGGGGGCAGGAAACCCTCAGGAAACTCCATGTAGAGTTCCTCTTCCAGTTCGCCATAGAGATAGGCGGATTGTACGTCTAGTCCGGTAATATACCATGACTCAAGTGCGGCGAGTGTGAGCATGCATCGGACAGTTTCGAATCGTACTACCAGGGAAAAAATCTGATCGAAATCGATGCCCTCCACTTGGGAGAAACCTTTGGCGACCAATCTGGCACGTTTACGGCCATCAGGTTTGACATCAAAGACCCATCGGTTTTTAATCACCTTGTGGTGAGCGGGGCGATCAACGATTTGGTAGACCTTTCAGTCTTTGAGCATTTGGAGCTCGGTCTCACAAGCCTTACGCCAGAGAGATTGTTCATCTGCTGGCAGCTTAAGGATATCGCTGTCATATCCTGAACTCCGCAACCGAACTCCGTCGCTCCGCAACACGGTTCTGTCATTCCGTCCTCTTCCAAACTCCCAAGGCGCTCTGCAACCCCGTTCCATTCCGCTCATTATGACGCTTCGTACCACATGACCTCTTGACTTTGATTGATGGCCTTTGACTTATGACATTCGTTTCGTTTCACATCCATCAGACTTGGACATTGTTTGTGATCGTTCGCAACCATCTTTGATACCTGTTCATCATTTGATTCTATGATAGCCGTCCACTCATCTGACTTCCGTTTCGTTCTCCGTTCCGCTCCGCCATTAGGTATATAAACCCGTCGATAGTCGCTAGAGTACCTCAGTTCGAATATCGACTTAAGTTCAACTCCTCTTTGTTACGTGTGGGCCGGGTAAGCTCGCACGTAGCCGCAAGATGACTAGGACGAGGACTGGGGACGAGGACTAGGGCTTGAGGAAGGCTTCGTTATAGAGAGGCCTTTTACTAGAACTGAGGGACTGGAGACCGAAGTCGACGAACTGAGAGGCAAGTCTAGCGTAGAATTGCGGAGCTCAAAGTTAAAGAATACAAGTCGTGCTAGTACGGCTTATATATGTTGAGAGAGGCTAGCACGGACCATGGCTACGAAAGGAAAGAAGAAGTAAAAGGGTAAATGAAAGAACATCGCAGAATGCGATGGAAGCGGAAGGAACTCTGTTGAAGAGTAAAGAATAATGAGTAAGTATGACTCATGTAGTGAGTCAGTTATAGAAGTCCGAAGAATCGGACAGAAGGAAAGTAATCGTAAGCTTGCTGACGAATGAAAGGTGAAACCGTAGTTTACCGTGAAGAAGTCAGCAAGAAGGAAAAAAGAGAGAGATGAAGTTAAAGCGAGAATTGTACAGAGACGGAAGAATTGTAACAGACAGTGGTTGGGTGCTCTGGGCGAGGACGACAGAGCTTCTGGAAGACTCCTGCGAAGCGCAGGTAGGCATCCATCTGCTGGGCCCAACGTTTGTAGTTGGGGCTGGTGAGGACGGGGAGCTCTTTGAGGGAGGAGGCCATTGGATTGATTTCTGGATAGAACGTATTAGCTCAGTTCGAAAAGGAATGAGGGGAGCAGGGTAGCCGCGTCGCCGAATGACGTTCCAGAGCCAGGAAAATCAGAGGGACATAGTCTCCTCCTATCCCGTCATCTGGGTGACCATGCCAGAGAGCATTTCCGCGTCATCTGGTGCTCGCCTTGTTCAGGACGGAGCAGTCATTGACCTCAGAGGCGAGCGTTTCCGCATCGTCCTCGTCACTGATCATGTTCCAGGCAGGCTGCATTGCACGTCTTGTTCAGACGGCAAGCGGGGCTCATAACCTGTTGCAATGGCATGCTCCCTTTGCAGGGAGCTGGGAAGAGCAATGCAGACAGATCTTACATACCTGAGA
>JBBPJJ010001174.1:0-10863 GCA_038088635.1 Veloboletus limbatus
TTGGCTGGCACTATCCGTGTGCAGCCTACGTCTCCGCGTACACCATCGACGGCATCGGCCAAGGACTCCCTCGTCCTCGACCTCACCAGGGCTACGTGCGTGCTTACCCAAGTACACACGTAACAGAAGGTGCTCATCGGGAAAAGTCCCAGGAACTTCTTGTCGAGGAGGTGCACCAGCATGGTTCAGATTGTGCCAAGTACGCTCTGCATCTTTTTCCTAATCAACAGGATGATGATCATCCCCATAGATGTTTTCTGGGTGGTGAGGAACACGCCATTTGCATGTAGAGTGGTGAGGAGCAGGAGGGACAACAGGGAGTGCAGGCGGAGGGCAGTGTTCAGGGGCTTTGCCCTTTCTGGGTCAAATAGGGGGTGAAGGTGGTGCAACGAGCAAGGGAGTATGTGGTGGAGGCGCATGGAGTGGTTCGGGAGAGTCCAGATGAGGATGGAAGTCATCAAGGTCATCCGGCATATCAGGGAGTGGAATCTCGACCTGTTGCTCAGGGATGGCCTGTGTCCGAGGATGTGAGAGTTCCCCACATAACAGAAACAGCTGCTCATTAAAGAGTGCTTGTGCTGAAGTGAAAAGAATGTTGTGGGAACGGCGCATCAACAGATAATTCTGTTCATTACCAGGTGCAACGCCTAGATACACCATTGGTTCCGATTTAAGGGCCAGCTTATTGGTGCGAATGTCTGAAGGGGCGTGGGCATATGCTTCACAACCAAAGACGTGAAGATGGCTGATATCAGGAGCCTCCCCATTGAGGATGTCAAACGGAGTGTGCCAGTTATGTCTGCGCAATGGTGTCCTGTTGTATATGTGGACGGCATGGCTCCAGCTGAATTCCCACCAAGATTTGGATGTGCAACAATCAAGGCGCATTGATTCCGACTTGTCCATAATGGTGCACATAAAGCGCTCAGCGTGACCATTTTGTTGGGGAACATGTGGGGCACTCTGGTAGATGCGTATCCCTTGAGAGGCAAGCAGCTCATCAAAAGCTTTGGACTTGTACTCTCCTCCGGCATCAAACATCCATCCTTTGACAGTAGCGTTGAATTGGGTGGATACCATCGCTAAAAAGTGCTGGGTTGCCTGTAAGGCATTATCCTTGGTGCACAATAATGCGCTCCACCTAAATGACGTGTAGTTGTTGAAGAAGGTAATGATATATTGGTACTTGTGATATGATGCAATAGGAAAGGACTTAACGTCCGAATGGATAAGTTCGAAGGGCGCTTTGGCTCTCCTGAGATCTGGGTGGAAAGTGCGAGCAGGGGTTTTACCCTCCGCACAACCTTTGCAGGTCTTGTCATCCTTTGGTATCTCGAGTGAAGGAAAGTTGCGTGTGTGTTTTGCAGCATGTTTCATTACATCCTTGGATGGATGTCCCATATGCTTATGCATGGTCTCAAAATCAGGAGTCACCATTGAATGGTGGCGATTGGATATGTTCTCAAGAGTATACATATTATGGCCCATGCGGCCTGGTTTCAAGGATGTGAGTATGGTGTCATCACCAAAGAGCATGTCTATACTCTCTGCGTTTCTTCTAACCTTGGTGCCAGCATTTAGCATTTGGCCCATAGATATCAATTGAACTCTTGAATTGGGGATATGTCCCACATTGAATAGGGTTAGGTTGCGCACTTTATTTTGTGCATCTTTTCACTGCAATTTGCAGTTGCCTGTCCCTATGACGAATATATGACCAGAGGCGGTTGAGATGGGAATCCTATTTTTTCCAAGTGATGTATAATCGCTGAAGTCGAAACGATCAGGCAAAAAGTGCATGGATGCACCTGAATCTAAGATCCAGAGTTTTCTCTCACAGTAATCACACTTGGCATTGCAGCCATGCATGCAGATAATGTCCATGTCATTGGGTACACGACGTACATCCTGTACACTACTTGACGCTGTGTAAGAAGCGGAGTGTGAGGAGGATTGCGTGGAAGTGATCTTAGGATGAGAAACGAACCTTTCAGCCATGAAGTCGTCGACTTCTGACCTATAGATATCAATGATGTTGTCAGCATCCCAACTATCTCCAATGTGGCTTATCCAGCAATGTGAGCGTTTGGAGGGATGTTCAGGCTCATCCAGGTCATCGAGTGAGAAGGCACAGTTGTACTGCACCGGGGAGAGAGGAGGAGAGGGGGCAGAAGGCATGACAGGTGCTGATAGAGGAAGAGTGATGATTGGTGTCATGGCGGAACAGGAGGCAGAGATGGGGGCGATGTAAAGTCCAGCTGTTGGAGGAGTGGGAGAGCCACGTTGATTGACCTTATAGTCTCACAGGATGGGTAGATATTGAGCTGATGTGCGAATGCAAAAGCCTCCTTGGTCTGTGAAAACGCAGGAGGTCCACCCTAACCTTGGTATTGCTGAGTGCTTCTGTGAGCGCTTGTGCAAGGGTCGGCGATGGTGAGAGTGAGGGCAGTCATGGCAGTGGAGGTGAAGTAGTCGCTGCTTGCTTGTTTGGAGGGATCCTCAACAAACTGTAGCACGTTCCTTTTTTCGTGCTGGGCCTTGCTGCCATGCTTGGACTTCTTCTTTTCAGCATCAGCGCTTTCCCCCTGATGCTGCTGCTATGGTGCTGCAGGGAGTTTCTGCTGCTGACCCTGGAAGGAAGGGTTCCCACTCTTCCTCTTCGCAGGTGAGATCTTTTGCGCCTGCTCAGGCGCCTTACCTTTTCCTCCCATGTTCTTTGACTCCCACGTGAGAGTCATGGACGACACTATCTCCTAAATGGTCAGAGGAACGAAAGTTCCCTCTTCGTCACGTTTTTGCGCAAGGAGTTGCACAATCACGTCCATCAAGGGGGGAAGTTTGGAGAGGAGTATCATAGCTTGTATGTTGTTGAGGATGGGATACCTGTTGGTGTTGAGGCGGGTGAATAATGTTTCAAACTTGGCGAACACCACAGCTGGATTCCTAGTGGTTGGGATTGTCCCATTCATGACAGCCTTGAAATCCGCATAGATCTGTGGAAGTCTGGGCTTCCCATAGTCGTTCTTGATGGTCTCCAGGAGGGTGAATGCACAGGTCTCCGAAACATACTTATGGAGGAGGATCGGCGAGAGAGAGAGACGGATAGTACCCAAAATCTTGTTGTTGCTGTCTGTCTACTTGACATACATAGCAATAACATTGGCATTGCTATCCATACTGATGACAGGGCAAGGGATCATCTTGACCCAGGAACTGCTGGTCGCCAAAATGGCACTCTCCATCCTCAACCACCAAGAGTTGTAGTTGGCTCCAGTGAAGACCAGGATGTTGAAGTTCATAGATGTAGATGAAGACATCTAGGATTGAGTGATTAGTAAAATGAAACATCAAAGGTTCCAGATGAAACAATGACAAGGGTTCACCATAGGCGCTCCCTAGGTGCAGCATATAACGTGCAGCCATCATCTCCATGCCACATTGTGAACAACGCTGGCATGTTGGCCTCATCGCTGAGCACGTTGCACATCATATGGAATGACGCAGCAATGGCTCCAGGTGAGTTACTTAGCAGCTCTGGGTGCAGCGTCAAGACGTGCTCCCATTGCGCTTAGTGAGGCTCATAACCTGTTTGACAACACAGAATGCAGAGGTGATTTGGCTACTCACATTGTTGATGGTGTTGAGCTGATTAAAGCTTGAGGCAGACGATGGTGGTTGTTGAAGAACAAAAAAAAAAAGGAGAGAGGAAAGAATCGCGTCATCTATGAGCAAAGGTGGGGATGACTACGGAAGGAATGGAAGATGGTTCGGCTAAAGGAAATATTGGGAGAGAGGACAGCAGGGATAACAATCTTTCGGCTAGAGAGCAGAGTGGTGAGGGTGCGTCATCATTGGCGGCAACCTCCCAGCCGGCGTTGGTATTGGTAGAGAAGTGGTCATCATCGAAGGAAGGGGAAGAAGTGGTCAAAGTAGAGGTAGTGGTGGGGCCGATAGACATGTTTTCAAGATTTGCTGGAGGATGAAGGGAACGCGGAAGGGTGTTGTCTTTTATACTCCAGGAGAGCGGTCTTGGAATGTTTTAAATTCCACTCAGGGATCCAAGAGTCATCTTCCGGAGGGTATCCTTGCCATCGGATCAGGAAAGAGCAGAAGGAAAGGGGACCTTGATGTTTTAATATCCGTTTGATTTCAAATTCTTCTTCTCTGCCGATAAGGTCAGGGGGAGGTTGTGGAAAGTTTGGCCCATGTACGCTATGTTCGCAATAGGGCGATAAGAGGGAGGCATGGAAGACGGGGTGGATTTTCCACGTAGTAGGGAGGTGGAGACAGTAGGTGATTGGGGAAAGGACTTCTGTGATGACGAAAGGGCCTTCTCATTTAGGGGCAAATTTGGGGTTCTCGATTCGTCGGTTTAAATTCCATGCCTCTAACCAGACCTTGTCTCCTTTGGTGAATGGTGTAAATGTCCTCCGGGTTCATGAGGCCATGACTTGTCAGGCAAGTTCATGGGCAGCTAGCGCTTTATTTCGTGCTGCGAGGAGGTTTTTGAAACGAGTTTCGATTGCTGGGATGGAAGATTCGGCTATCACCGAAGGAAGGGCACAGGGTTCATACCCCATCATGAGGTAGAAGGGTGATTGGTCGGTGATGGAATGGGGATGGTGATTATGTGCGAACTCTGCATGTGGAATTAATGAGGACCAGGAGGTGGGGTTATTTCTGCAAAAGATGCGAAGGTATGTTTCAATTTCCTGATTCACACGTTCCGTTTCTCTGTCAGTTTGTGGGTGATATGTGGTGGAAATGGCGAGGGAGTAATTAAGTAATCGTCCCAGTTCTTTTGCAAATGCGGATGCAAACTGGAGGCCGCAGTCGAAGATAATCTTGTCATAGAGTCCGAAGCGAGTGTAAACATGGAGGAAAAAGAAATGGGTAATGCCCTTGGCGGTGACAGTTTTGACAGTGGAACAGAGGATTACCCCCTTTGTAAGCCCATGGTCGACCATGACCAAGAGAGAGTCAAAACCAGCAGAAGGGGGAAGGTCCATAATGAGGTCACAGGAAATCTGCTGAAAGGGGCGGGTGCAAGAGGAACGTATAGGGGTGAGGGGGGGAATGGAGGGGTGAGTGTTTGACTTGGATTGTTGACAAACAGCACAGCCATCGACATAGTTATGCATGAAGTGCGCGAGGCCGGGCCACCAGAATTCAGCAGCTACAAGCTGACGGGTTTTGAGGTAACCCGGGTGACCAGCGGACGCATGGTCGTGGCAACACTGAAGGATGGAGCGACGAAGGGCATCGTTGGGTGGAACATAGAAATGGCCTTGAAAGGTAAGAATGCCGGCTGAGCACTGCCAGTCCGAGAGGCGAGAACAAAACGCAGGAGGAATAGTACCATTGAAAGCCTGTAAAGCTTGGAGGACAAAAGGATCGGAGGAAGAGTGAGAAATGAGGTGATGGTGAAGAGTGGCGTCAATGAGATTGACAAAAAGGGAAGGGGGAAGAAGGGTGATGCCTGCATTGTCAGAAGAAGAGGGATGATGATCAGGGCGGCAGGAAAGGGTATCTGGGGAAGCAAGACGAGCACCGGGAACGTGAATGATATGAAGGTCAAAGTCTGCCAGGTCAAGGAGCCAACAAGCTTGCCGACAATTCAGGTTTTGGGCTTGATGGAAATAGGTGAGGTTCTTATGGTCGGTAAAGACCTGAACGGGGTGAGGAGAACCATGGAGATAGTGGCACCACTCCTTCAAGGCATGAATAACAGCGAGAAGTTCCCGATCATGGATGTCATAATTCCGTTCAGCAGGGGTGAAGGATTGGGATAGGTAGGGACAGGGATGCCAGTCCCCGTTGACTCCTTCAGGGCACGAATAACAGCGAGAAGTTCCCGATCATGGATGTTATAATTCCGTTCAGCAGGAGTGAAGGATTGGGATAGGTAGGAACAGGGATGCCAGTCCCCATTGATATCAGTTTGAAGAAGAACCTCATTGGAAGCGTATTGGGAAGCATTGGTAGCGATGGCAAAAGGGGCAGAGAAGTCAGGAAGAGTGAGAATGGGTTTGGCAAGGAAGAGAGCTTTTAAATGGTTGAATGCTTGTTGGCAAGCAGGGCACCAATTCCAAGGGATGGTTTTCTTTGTGAGGTCAATGAGGGGACGGGTGACAGTGGAGTAGTCCGGGATGAACTTGTGATAGAAGTTGGCGAAACCAACGAAGGAGCGAACGTCTCGAAGAGAAGAGGGGAGTGGCCAAGAGGCAATGCCATCCAGTTTGACGGGATCCATGGCTAGTTGACCGGGTTGGATGATCATTCCTAAATATTCAACCTGGGAGGCAGCGAAAGTGCACTTCTCCAATTTGAGATGTAGATCAAGTTCCTGCATGCGTTGTAAGACTCGTCGGGTCCGTTCTTCATCGGTTTTCTCATCGGGGGAATAGATCAAGAGGTTGTCCATATAGATGACCAACCATCCTTCAGCTATCATATCACGGAAGGAGTCAGTCATGAAATGTTGAAAGGTGGTGGGGGAGTTGGTCATGCCAAAGAACATCACTGTCGGTTCAAAAAGTCCCTTATGGGTGATGAATGCAGCTTTCCATTGGTGTCCATCCTTGATGCGTACGTTGTTGTATCCCCAACGAACATTGAACTTTGTGAAGACCCTGGCATCCTTTAGTTTGTCGATGAGATCGGAGATAAGAGGGAGAGGGTAGGCGTCACGAATGGTATGTTCATTAAGATAACGGTAGGCTTGGCAGGGGCAAAGTCCACCGTCTTTCTTTTTGATGAAGAAGAAAGGGGATGCTTGAGGGGAGTTTGAGGGGCGAATCATCCCTGCTTTCAGATTTTCATCGAGGAAAGATTCCGTCGCTTTTTGTTCATCAGGAGTAAGTGGGTAGATTTTGCCTATCTTTGGCACAAAAGAATGCGTAAGATTGATTTCATGATCATATGGTTGGGATGGAGGTAGATGGTTGGTGGCTTCTTTTGAAAAGACGGAAGGGAAACCTTCATAGACCAAGGGTAGCTGTACTTTTGGTTTCTCGGTTGCTATTGCTAACTCAGTGGCAGTGGTGAGTTTTGCAATACGTGGATCATAAGTTTACTCCCAACACGGAGAATACAATGGATAATATGATTGTCGTTTGCCTGAACTAGATATTGTTGTTCAGATTCGTAGTCCAGGTAATCATATAGTCTGGCGTTGTGTACTTAGTCTACATGAGTGTGGCAAGGAGGAGGGTTTTCCCATGGTTGATATCGCTGATATTTAGCTGACTCTAGTCGGATATCGTCATTGTGATGGGCGATGAGTTTCTTGGTTTGATCCGTACTTTCGTCAATGGAGAGGGTTTGTTTCGTCCAATCAATCTGAGGGTTTACGTTCTTGAGCCAAGGTAGGCCCAAGATAACGTTCTGATGTCCGCAATGCATGACGTAGAAGAGAACTTCGTGTGTGATTCCATTGATATTAGAAAATAAAGTGGTGGAAAATCGTACTCCTCCCTTGAAGGTGGGCTCTTGATTGAGGTTTGTGATGTGGATGGGGGAAGAAAGACGAGACGTAGGAAGATGGTGTTTCTTGACAAAATCCCAGTTGATGCAACAGAAGTCTGCTCCACTATCAACGAGGGCTTTGCTTTCAATGGTTTTCAATGTGTGAGAGGGAACAACGAGTTTGAGGGGGATAATCATTGATTCCTTGGTGGTCATAGATACATATACTGGGGCACATTGTATGGGAGAGGGAGCGGGTCGCGTCGATCGCGACTCCCAAGTTAAAAACCGTTGTTCGGAACAGAGAACCTGACCTTCTTTACTGTCGGCATTGTTTCATCGTCATCTAATTCAATGAGACTTGCTGTGGTCTCCTGGGTGCGTTGTACACGGGGAGGAGAGTTTCTCTGAGGAACTTTTGGGTAGGTGCGGCAGGCGTCAGCGGAATGTCCGGCTTTTCTGCATCAGAAACAGCGTTTTTTGAGGATACAACGCTTTCGTTCCTTAGGAGTGAGCTTTGGAGGGAAGGGGACGGTGACAGCGTCCACGTTCATGGCGTTAGGATCTCTCGTTGGGGTTGTGTGTTGTGGGGTGGAAAAGGGACAGAAGGTGGAGTAATGGGAATGTATCTTAGCGAGATCCTGTATGCATTCCCATTGGGTTTGGAAATGGACAGCTTTTTCGTACCATAAATCTATCTTAGTTGGCACAGTGTCCATGGACATGATACGACGCATGAGGGAGGAAGGAAGTCCGGCGGCGAAATAGCTGATGAGGACTCTTTCATCTTGGATTCCAGAGAGAACAACGTCGTTGCGGAATTTGGTGATGAAGAGGTTGAGTTTCCCTCCCCACGTTTCTCCTTTTCCTTTGGGAGTGGAAACCCGTTTGGTGGAGAGATGGTTGATGGCATTGTTCTGGGTATCGACCTGTTCAAAGGCAACCTTGAACTCCTTGATGAACGCTTGAAAGGTTCCAAAGGAGGAAGCAGCTAGAGCTTTTTGGTGAAAGGTTGCTGCCCAGGTTGCTGCAGTTCCTTCTTTCATGTGGGAGAGGGCGAAGGTGACCTTTTTTCCTTCTGAGTTGTAGACGTCCTCGTTTACCATGAGATATGTGCGGATAGAGTCAAGCCACGGGATGGCTTTCTCATAGGAGCCATCAAAGGACTCCGGAGTGCCGAGATGGAGTTCGACTGGTTTGGAAGACGACATGGGGGTTGGTTGGGTTGGGGGAAGTGTGAACGTGGATTGTCTGGCTACGGGAGTTGGAGATGGCGGGGTTTGGATGCAAGGAATTAGAAGGGCTCCGGAAAGATAATGAGATAGCTCAGTTGCTTCTCGTGTGGTTTCTGTGGAGGGGATAGGAAAATCTTCTTTGTCGTCAAAGAGGGCAAGTTGTCCTTGGTCAGGTGATGATGAGGACTCAGTGTCTGGGGTTTCGGGTCGATCCCAATAGCCGAGGGTTGGGCTGAAAAGCCGTGCAGGGATATGAGGTCGTGGAGGAATGGTGGAGATCTACCTGATGGTAGTCGTTGAGATAGCTTAGACCACTTGTTATGGTTGACCCGGATAGGGACAAACATAGCCTTGCAAAGGTTTGAGGATGAGAACAAGGATCGTCATGTAGGGACGATGAACAAGGATTTGTCGTAAAGGCAAGGATTCACTTGTGGTAGTGACGAGGACTAGGGTTCGCCTAAGGGTTCTTCCCGTAGGTCGACGAGGAGCTACCTTGAAGAATCAGTAGGAGCTTAGCAGGGGATCAAGACAAGGAGTGAAGTCGCAAGTGGATTGTGTTACAATTTTCCCTCTCTTTCGTTTTACATATTGCTTCTCTCTTCTTCGTCCTTCGCCTTTTCGTATTAGGGGTATGTTTCTCTATTCTTATGATCACATTCTTCTCTTCTCATGTGGCAATCGTACTCATCTTTATATTGTTTCTTGAACTTTCTATCTCTACCACGATTTCTCTCGTAATCGTGTGGTTAGCTAATCTTCTCCTGGATTCCATCACATTCTACGCTTACGCATACTTCTTGATTAGCTAATCTTCCTTCTCATTCTATCACGTTCTATGCTTACACGTCTCTGTCTATTTAAGTACCTCACCTTCTGTACTTTCTCTTTATTCTCGATCTGCGCTATACAGTGTATCATCTTGAGTCACTCCTAGTCCCTTCGTCGTCGCCTAAGTCCTCCTCAGTCTTGCCTTCGTGTGGCAACCCCTCAGTCTTCACTAGCATAAAAGATCAAGGAAGTGTGCCCTCTCTGTGGTAGAGGCACTACTATGAAGGATTCCACTTTATTCACCAAGTTCGACGTCCGTTGGGGATATAACAACATTTGACTTCAAGATGGCGATCAGTGGAAAGCCACCTTCATCACACCCCTTGGTCTATACGGACCCACGGTGATGTTCTTCGGTTTTTGCAATGCCCCTCCCACTTTCCAGGCTTTCATGAATTACATATTCGCTGACATGATTGCTGAACGATGGCTAAAGATTTATATGGACGATATAGGTATTCACACTCGGGACGATCTAACCCTTCACCATGAACGCACTCGTTGTGTTTTGCTCCGACTGCGTGAACATAACCTCTTGCTGAAATTGTCCAAATGCTCATTTGACGTTTCGCATATGGAATATCTCGGACTTATCATTGGCCATGGTCGTATCCTCATGGACCCTACTAAACTTTCAGCTATTGCGGATTGGAAGCCACCTTCCTCCATCAAGGGTATTCGCTCTTTCCTGGGGTTTGCTAATTTCTACCAGAAGTTCATCCCTAACTTCTCTAATATTGTTGCACCCCTTACATTACTCACTCGCAAGGATGAACCTTGGCTTTGGACATCCCTCCAGCAGACCGCATTCAACCACCTCAAAAGACTCTTTTCCTCTGCCCCTGTTTTTGTTCTTCTGGATGTTTCTCGTCCTTTCTCCCTCATGACTGACGCTTCTCTCCTCGCTGCAGGAGCTGTTCTTCTCCAAGCGGATACTAATAGGGATATACATCCTTGTGCTTACTTTTCTAGGACTTTCTCCCCGGCAGAACGCAATTATGATATCTACGATTGGGAACTCCTTGCCATTATTCTCACCCTCCAGGAATGGAAACAATATCTACAAGGCACTTCGCATCCCGTCACTGTTCTCACTGATCACAAGAACCTCTCCTATCTCAAGGACCCTCGGAAGTTATCTCGTCGCCAAGCTCGCTGGTCCCTTTTTCCCCAAGACTTTGATCTCATGTGGCAGGTCATGCTTGGTACTCGCATGGCCCCTGCCGACGCTTTGTCTCGTCGTGATGTGGTTGATACCTCATTAGACAATTCCTCCTCTGCCATTCTCCCTACTCCTCAGATTATTTCTGCCCTTGACCTCGCCCTTGCT
>JBBPJJ010001175.1:0-10858 GCA_038088635.1 Veloboletus limbatus
TGTAGCCAAGGGTTTGTACTTTGTTTGGTCTCACCAAAGCGAAGCGATATTCCCACGGGTGGTTGCGGGGCGCTTCGTGCCCCGGTTTGGGGTTAGTTATTGTAACGCTTTTTGGAGTCACTGTAAGCATCATTATCGGGAAGAGGAGAGATGGGGGAGACAGTGCGACGACAATGAGGGGTGGAAAAATGAACGGCTGATGGTGAGGGATGACCCAAGAGGGATTGTTGAGTCACAGAAGAACCCGAGGATGAGGACGATGTTGGGCGATGGGGTGGACAGGGGCGAGGTTGGCTCGGACAGCAGACCTGAGCATGACTCGGAGCCCACATGAGACATAGCGGACACTGGTATTTGGGATATTGGGCACGATGATGACCCAACCGGTGACATTCGAAGCACGCTTCAGAGTACTGAGGATGGTTGGGAGGGAGGATCAATTGACCACCAAGTCCGGCGAGCCACTCATCGGTGTGGGCCAGGGATGTGAACCCCTTTAGCGAGAGCAAGTTCTTGTGTATACCATTCTATGTCAGCCAGGAATTCTCCAAAATGGAGTTGGTATCCCATGGTGACGAGGGCTCCCTGTAAATGATTGCGAATATGTCAGAGAACTCCCATGATAAGAGTCATGTGGGCGTCGGGGTTGGTGGAGTTGTTCCAGACGATGAGGTCAATGTGTTCAGTCTCAATCAAGGCCTTGTAAAGGGCCAGGAGGGGGGATCCGTAATCAAGATGACTGGTAGCTGGAATAGCCAGCCGGGAGTCCATGATATGGTGGAGGAGGACTTGTGCGTATGTGTCATCTGGTGTATCAGAGCGGAGACAATGAGACGCTGGGGGAAGAAGAACCAACAAAATCCGCGGGTGAGAACTAATAGGTTGAGTTGTGAAAAGATCTGGCGTATCTAGCTCGGGTTTCGCCACCCTCCAGGCATCATCAGGATTCTCTCCCCACCCTGCTTGTGCAGTTGTGGAAACAGAATCGTTTGTCTCTTCCTCCTCTGAGTCATTGTGGAGTTGGAGACATATTTGATCGTTGGCAGTGACAAAAGAGGATGGGGATGAGGAGGTTTCCTTGATGAGTTCTGGAACAGGAGAAATGGATGGAACAACGTAAGTCATACCCATGATGAAAGGAAGAAGGAAAATGGATTTCAAAAAGTGTCTTGAAATGGACAGTAATCATAGCGGCAGAAGTAGGCATGTTCTAAAGGATGGGAACTTGGGACTTTGTAGTGAAAGTGAAAGGTAACGTGAGATAACTTTTCTTTAGGGACGAAATCGAACATAAAATTGAAAGGAAAGGGAAAAATGGGGGGTTTCAGAGTTTGTGACATTTTTTATAGTCGGCCAGCAATGCTGCGGAATGTTTTAAGTTCTGCTCAGGAACCCACGAGTCTTCCTCGGCTGTGTATCCTTTCCATCGGATCAGGAAAGAGCGGTGTGCTGTGGAACCCTGATGGCATCAGATCTCTTCAATTTCATATCCTTCTTCCCCTTCTATCAGATCTGGTGGTGGCTGTGGGAAATTCTGTCTGTAAGTGTCATTTTCATGGTAGGGGGATAGAAGAGAGGCATGGAATACGGGATGAATCTTCCATGTTGTAGGGAGGTGTAGTTGATATGTAGTTGGTGAAAGGACTTTCGTGATGGTGAACAGTCCTTCTCGCTTTGCAGCAAACTTGGGATTAGCTACGAGGCATTTCAGGTTTCTTGCTTCCAACCATACTGGTTCGCCTAGTTTGAATGGGGTAAACCGTTGTTTCAATCTAGCTGCCATAGTTTGCCAAGCGAGTTTGTGGGCAGTGAGAGCTTTGTTTCATGTGGCTGTGAGAGTTGACAACCATTGGTTGACTGCCGGAAGGTCAGATGATGGGAGAACCGAAGGTAGGGCTTGGGGTTCAAAGCCCATCATGAGAAAGGACAGTGATTTTCCTGTGACCGAGTGGGGATGGTGGTTGTGCACAAATTCAGCCATTGCGATGTGATTGGTCCACGTTGTTGGTTCATTCCCACAGAAGATCCGTAAATAAGTTTCTATTTCCTGGTTCACACGTTCTTTTTCTCCGTCGGTCTGAGGATGGTAGGTGGTGGAGATAGCGAGTTGGTAACTGAGAAGTCTCTCCAATTCCTTGGCAAAGAAAGAGGCAAATTGGGGACCTCGATCAGAGATAATCTTCTCATAGAGGGCAAATCAGGTAAAGACATGAGCAAAAAACAAGGAGGCGATGCCTTTGGCGGTGACGGTGGCAGTAGTGGGGCAGAGAATTACCCCCTTCATAAGTCCATGGTCGACCATGACCAGGAGAGCGTCAAAGCTAGCAGAGGAAGGGAGACCGGTGATAAGATCACAGGAGACCTGCTGAAAAGGACGGCTGCATGTGGAAGGGATGGAAACGAGCGGAGGATGAGTGGGGTGAGTGTTAGACTTATTTTGTTGACAGACTGTGCAACCAGCAATGTAGCGGCGGATATACTGGGCCAAGCCAGGCCACCAGGATTGGGCAGCAACCAGCTGACGAGTTTTGAGGTATCCTGGGTGTCCTGCTGTTTCATGATCGTGGCACCCAGACATGATGGAACGCCGGAGAGCATTGTCACACGGGTTATACAGGCGACCATGATAATAGAGCTTGCCGTCCATGTAGGACCAATCGGAAGGAACACGGACGGCCGAAGAGCCAGGAAGAGGCCAGGGATGAAGCCAGTCGAGGACAACCAGGTCAGAGATGGAGGCCTTGCGAATTTGGCGATTGAGGGTGGTATCAATGAGATTCACGAACAAAGAGTCGGGGAGTAGAGTGACATCAGCATTGTCAGGGGAGGTGTTGACAGGAATATGATCAGGGCATAGAGAGAGTGTGTCGGGGCCAACAAGCAACTTCCCAGGGACGTGGTCGATGCGAAGGTCAAAGTCCTGGAGATCCAACAGCCAGCGAGCCTGACGACGATTCAGCAACTGAGCCTGGTGAAAGTAGGTGAGATTTTTGTGGTCAGTGAAGACCTGAACTGGCAAGGGAGAACTGATCAGATAGTGGCACCAAGCATGTAGGGCGCGGAGGATCTCCAGAAGCTCATGATCATGTATATCATAATTACGTTCGGCGGGCACGAAAGATTGTGAAAGATAAGAGCAGGGGTGCCAGTCCCCATCAGCATCAGATTGCAAAAGAATACCTCCAGTCACCCATTTGGCAGCATCAGTGGTAATGGCAAAGGGTTTGGTTAAGTCAGAAAGGTGGAGGATGGGTTTGGTTATAAATTTCGCTTTGAGTGAATCGAAGGCAGACTGACAGGTTGGGGTCCAATCCCATGGAATGATTTTCTTAATGAGATCGATAAGTGGGTGAGCTATGGTGGAGTAGTCACAGATAAAACGACGATAGAAATTAGCGAATCCCAGGAAGGAGTAGGCTTCTTTAAGATTAGTTGGTGCTTTCCAAGTGGAGATCCCATCCAACTTAACCGGATCGATTGCTAATTGACCAGGCTTGACGATCATCCCTAAATATTCAACTTCGGAGGTGTCGAAAACACATTTTTGCAGTTTTAGATGCAAGTCGAGTTCGGCCATCTGTTGAAGAACACATTTGGTGTTTCGTTTGTGGGAGTCTCTATCGGGGGAGTAGATTAGCAGGTCATCCATGTAAATAACTAACCATCCTTCCATGATCATATCACAGAATGAGTCATTCATAAATCGTTGGAAAGTGGTGGGAGAGTTAGTCATGCTGAAGAACATAACCATAGGTTCAAACAATCCTTTATGTGTGATCAGTGCTGCTTTCCATTGATCACCATCTTTGATGCGAATGTTGTTATATCCCCATCATACATCAAACATGGTAAAGTGTTTTGCTGCCTTAAGTTTGTTGATCAGATCTGTAATGTGTGGTAGGGGGTAAGCATCTCGGATGGTTTGGTCATTTAGATAGCAATAGTTGTGACAGTGACGGAATTTGCCATCTTTCTTTTTGACGGAGAAGAATGGCGAGGCTTGAGGGGAGTTCAAGGGGCGGATCTTGCCGGATTTGAGATGTTCGTCAATAAAGTCATCGGCTGCCTTAGTTTCGTCAGTATACAGTGGATAGAGTTTACCAATCTTTGGAACAAAGGAATCCTTCAGGTTGATTGCGTGATCGTATAGCCAAGTTGGCGGTAAAGTTCCGGCTGCTACTTCGGAGAATACCAATTGATAGTCTTTATATTCAGTTGGAAGGGTTACTTTCGGTTTGTTGGGCAGGTTTTGGATGGCTAGATCTGTTGATGTAGTGTAAGCTTTTACCATGGCTGGGGATACGAATTGTGGAGTTAGACAATGTTCATCTCCTTTGATGACACGATTGATACAATAGGACATTACCGCTTTCCTAGTAAGGTCCTCGGGTCAGAGGAAGCTTTCGTTGTCAGTTTCAAGGTAATCATAAAGTTGTTTATCGAATTTGTGGGTTATCGAGACGTGGCATACTGGGTGAGGTTCGATTTTGTAATATCCAGGGGCCTGTTCGGTTTTCTGGGTATGATTCTTGATTTCGGCAGCAAGGTTGTTGGATCAATTGGTTTTTGGTTTGAGATGTAGTTGATTTCTTTTCTAGTCTATAACAGGATCTTTCTGTTGGAGCCATGGGAACCCCAGGATGATGCGGTCATTTCCGCATCCCATAACGTGGAAAAGAACCTTGGTAGTAACTTGCCTGATTATAACATAAAGATCGGCAGTAAATGGATTGTTCCTTTGGCATTCAGGGAGCCATCAACATTTTTGATGGGGATCGGGGTTGGTAATCTGGTGCAGGGGATCCGATTCTTTCAAACGAATGCCCAATCGAGGCAATTGATATCCGCTCTGGAGTCTACGAGGGCAGTAGTGGCGACAATTTTCTTGGTACTCATGGGGATTCATAACATGACAGTTATGAATAAGGATTTCTTGGATTTGGATTGTACAGGTGAGTACCTAGTGCTAGGAGGAGAGGATGATGTCGCTACAGCCTCTCCTTTTAAAAAGACTGGACCTTGTTGACAAGGATTTCGTTGTCTTCATCGTCACATTCCATTAAGTCCAGGATTTCTCCCATCTCTTCTTTGTCTGTTCTTTTCACAACTACATCAACATCTTTTTCTCCCAAGTGGCTTTGGTGTTGACAAAACAGGTTTTGCATTTGTTGGCTGAGTGACCAGGGAGACGACACTTGAAGCAGAGTGATAATCTTTGCGGGATTCAGGTGTGAGCTTGGATGGTCTGGCGATTGCAGCTGTGATGACTTCCATAGTGTTTGGGCCCTTGCAGGGGAAAGAGAAAGGATGTGAGGTAGAAGTGGAGGTATTAGAGATACCTGCTTTGATTTCCCTAACCCTTTCCCAAGCAGCACTGAATGATGCTGCTTTCTCATACCATTTATCAATAGAATCGGGCACTGGGTCCATGGTCATGATGCATATCATCATGCTTGAGGGAATTCCTGTGGAATAGTAGCCGATCAGGACGTTATCGTTGGTAATTCTGGCACGTGCAGCATTGGTCTGGAACTCGGTGGTGTAGAGACTAAGAGAAGGGGTGAACACGTCTTTGCTCATGGTCATCTTCTTGGTAGAAAGCCATCTGATAGCCTGATTGACAACGTCATGGTGTTTAAATCCTCTATTGAGGCTGGATGTGAAAGAAGCCCAGGTACCCATGTTGAGGGTGCCATCATTTTGTACGCAGCTAACACGGAAGGTGGATGCCCAGCTTTTGGCTGATCCTTTATTCATATACGAGAGGGTGAATGCAGAATTGGAGAGAAGGAAATGTATGTAATCTCGATGACGAGTGAAAGGTGAACCTGTAGGTTACCGTGAAAGAGTCATCAAGGAAGGTTTAAGAGACGTTGAAAAAAAATAAGAAAAAGAGTAAAATGTAACAATGTCATTTTGAAATGCCTGTATCTCACTCCCATGACAACCCAATCACATGACCAAACTAGTGTTAGAATGCTGAGGGCAATTACCTTCATCCATCCAGCAAGCATAGTATGTAATTCTTTAATGTTCTCCTGTAACCGGCCAATCTCTTCAAAATGACCCAATATTGGGACACTTTTTTGAGCCACTGTATATCTTCCTTGTAGGTTTCCAGTATCTTTGCATATTCGGCCCTCATTTCAGAGGTAGATCTCTCTGGTAGAATGGTCTTGATGAGTCAGGCCTGGGTTTGGGCTTCGTCAACACGATTCTTGCTCTCTTCCAGAATAGTTTCCATAAGCTCCAGGTGCCTCTTAAGTTCTTCTATCCTCCAAGCCATATCAAGAAGACTTTGGCACTAATATTCATAGCTTGCCTCTTTAGCGAGGACCACTTTCTCCAACATGCTCTTAGGCATGCAGGCTGCACAACAAGCATACTTCTCTTTGGTCTAGATCATTAATCAGTAAACAACTTTCTATTGAAGAATAGATACAGTGGCTCAAACAACTGTCTGCATGTTTGCACATTTTGCATTCAAAGTCACTAAACCCGATAACCCCTAACCCCAGCCTAACCACATATACATAGATATCAAATATAGTACTTGCTCTCGGCTTTCTATCAGTCCATAAAGCAAGAGATATGGATATGATTTGACAAAATGGCAGCTATTTTAAAATGACATGTCATGCGGACAGTTTTTTGACTTTGAGTTTTGATTGCATAAATTGAACCCTGGCATGCCATAATATCATTATATATATCCATCAAGGGTTCTATTATGTCACCTTTATGTAACTGAGTATGAGCTAACATATATAAACCCCATCATTCCATGTTTATTTTCCCACTCTCACTATGAAACCCATTCCTACTTCTCAAAGTCAAAATATCATCTGCCTTGGCATAGTGAACGGCAGTGTCGTCCACCAGTTCCGCCTGGCAATGTTTATAGTGAATCGCGCCATCCTTTGCAGCAATTGCGGGACATTGAACATGATGCTCACTGGTGGGACCTGGTTGACCCAGGTCCCTCTACTCCTTCTGGCAATGTCTCTCCTTCTTCACATACACCCTCTGTGGAGCCCGATGTCCCTCCCTCAAAGGATCTCATTGCCTGGGTTGTTTGGGCTGGGGAGGATGAGTTAGCATGATTCCTTCTTGCCCAGGCTATCCCCATGGATGACTCCTTTCACACCAATGTTAACTACCGTGAGTGGTCCTACCATGATATCCTAAAACTGCCATCGGATGAACAATTCCTTTGGCGTAAAGCTTGTGAAAACGAGCTTCAAACTTTGAAAGACCGGAAAGTCTATAGAATAGTCAATTGCCCCTCTCACCGTAAGGTAATCAAGAACCAATGGGTTTTTGATGTGAAGCCCGATGGCCACAAACATGCCAGATTGGTTGCCAAAGGGTTCTCACAAGTAGAAGGAATTGATTTCAATCAAATATTTTTCCCACTAGTATGCTTTGAAACAGTTTTTTTTTTTACAACAGGCAGAGGACGAGGTGCACGAGAAGGGGTAACCGGTATGGAGAGTTGAGGAGATGGAGGTGGCGAGCCAGAAGGAGAAGCAGGTACAACCAGTACAGGGGGAAGAGGCAGAGGATGAGAGCAGGGAGCAGTCGCACCATCATCACCCTCATCAGAGGACCAACTGGTAGGACCAGAGGGGTCATCCTCATGGCGATGGGGAGGAGCACGGTGTGACACTGGACCGGAGGGGCCCAGTGCCAGTAAATGGATGATGCCCACACTGAGGAAATAAATGTTCATTGAAGATAGCGTCAGCAGCATAAAAAGGGGCACTGTTCATCCTGATAAAAAGGTAATTGTGATCACCATGAGGGGATACGCCGATGTATGTCATAAACTCAGATTTGGAGGCAAGTTTGCCATCGTGAGTTTCAGGCAGAATGTTCACGTAAGCACCACAGCTGAAGATGCGAAGGTGGGAGATCATGGACTGTCGATGATACAGCAGCTCATACAGTGTCCTCCACTGAAGTTGCACATTCAGGGTACACATGTACAGATGTGCAGCATGGAAAAGGGCAAATTTCCACCAGGAAGAAGGAAGGCAGGCATCAAGGTGTATGGCCTGAGCCTTGTCAATTAAAGTGCAAATGATACGTTCCGCATGCCAATTTTGTTGATGAACATAGGGGGCAGAACGATGAATATGCACACTATTATTCTTCAAAAAATCCGTGAATGCATGGAAGGTAAATTCTCCCCCTGAATCAGAATGCCAATGTTTAATATTGGCATTAAACTGTGTATGCACAGCAGCAAAAAATTGCTTAGTTGCATGCAGAGTTTGGTCCTTGGTGGCCAGACAAGTGATCTAGGCAGCAGATGTATAGTCATCATAGAAGACAGCAGCATACCGTTTCTTGCTGTAGCCGAGAACCTCAAACATTTTCAGATCACAATGGATCAATTCAAAGGGAGCGGCAGCCTGCATCTCACTATGAGAAAAAGAACGATTGGGTTGTTTACCCAATTGACAACTGTGACATATGTCTGGTTGGGTAGGGATCAACATGTCTGGAAATTCCAGAATGTGTTTCTTTGCTGTGCGAAGAACCTCTGGCAAGGGATGCCCAAGGCGCTGGTGCAGGAGCTGATAGTCAACTGCAACTAATGAGAGGGTTTGTGCATTATGCATGGGTGGAGCAGCAAGCCAATACATGGTATCACTAGGGTGTGTATGAAAGGTGAGAAACGTAGTGTTAGAGCAAGTGTCATCAAAATGAATTGCATCTGTATCCTGGCATAAACATATGCATGTATTCTGGAGGAGTGTACCCATAGATATCAGTTTCAAGGTACAACTTGGCATATGTACAACCAGAGATAACCACACAAGTTTGTTGTTGAACCAAACAGAAATGGTTCCTACTCCTAGAATAGGTGCAAACCCATTTGCAGTCTGAGAACTTTGTGGGATATCAAATGGTTTGTACTGTACAAAATCTTTGATGTCACTGGTGAAATGTGATGAAGCTCCTGAGTCCAGAAGCCAGACATGGGGAGGCATGTCATGCGAGTGAGCTTTTCCTTTTCCTTTTCTATTGCTAGGAGCCCAACTACCACAATCATCACACTGAGTGAGAGGATCCAAAGGACATTGGTCATTTGGAAAAGTAGTTACTACATGGAATGTAACTACTGACAAGAGAGCACGACATATGTTATTATTTCTACAAAGTGAATGTTCGTCAGCCCATGAGTATGAGGGACAAAGAAAAGGAAGGATTGACCATTCTCCATGGAGTCATCTGACCCGAAGAGCCCATGTCCATATGGGTCCTCATCATCAATGATGTTGCCTTGTGGATCGAACATCAGATCCTGAGGTACCCGAGGGATATAATCAAATATACCCAGCTCAATGACCTCTCCGAGCGGGTCAGCCACATAGTGGAAAAAGGCTCCGAGGTAAGCATCAGGTTTCCCAATGCCAAGGCTCATGGTATTGGAATCAGGTGACCTGATCCAGGTGGTTTCGGCAAGGGGAAGCCATGTCATGTCCTCGAGGCGGTCAGTGAAAGTGTGAGTGGGGGCAACATCAGGTGCATCCTGTGCAAACAGTCCATCTGTATGGAAAGGCAAGGGGCGGCAAGCATGCCTGCTCAGCCCAGGGCTCATGTTTCAGTGTCATTTCATGACTACTGGATTCAGCTGTTTGATTGTCACCTGTGTTGCTGGTATGCCAAGCAAGTCAATGAGCATGGTGGTGCACTGTGTCTCACGGAAAGCTGGGGGCCTGTAATGGGCTGCACCAGGTGTGTAAGAGGCCATGCGAGGGTCGCATGGTGGAGGAGCGAGAGGGCGAGGCAAGACAAAGTCGTTGGTGGTGACTTGTGACTGGCCGGCATGGGTGTATTGATGTGTATCAGCGGCATATCGTATGGCCAGTTTCAAGATGTCGGTCAGTGATTTGAATGTTGTGCCAGGTGGTGGTGTAAAGGTTGGTGATGGCGCGTGATACATATGACTGGTGATAACTGCACAAGTCGATTGTTGTACCATACAATGACAGTACCAACACCCAGAATAGGTGCAGATCCATTGGCTGTTTGAGAACTTTGTGGGACAACAAAATGTCGATAATGGAAAGTCCCAAATATCACTTGTAAAGTGTGAGGATGCTCCTGAGTCCAGTAGCCATACATGTGGGAGCATGTCATGTAAATGAGCCTTTCCTTTCCCTTTCCTATTTACAGGGACCCTGCTAAGTCATCACACGTGGTGAATCCAAAGGACAATTGTCATTTGGGAATGTAGCTACTACATGAGGTGTAACTACAGATGGAAAAACACGACAGATATTTTGTGATCTATGAAGTGATTGTTCATCAGCTCATGAGTAAGAGGGACATAGGAAGGAAGGGACTAACCATTCCATGGGGTCATCTGAGCTGAAAAGCCCATACCCATATGGGTTTTCATCTTCGATGATGTTGGCAAGGGGGTCAAACATTACGTCACCAGGGACTTGCTGGTGATAATTGAAGATGTTGGGTGTTATTTCCTCACTTGGGCCATCAGTTGTGTAGTGGAAAAATGCTTCAAGATAAGAGTCACATTCGTCAGTTCCCAAGCTCACCTTGTTATGTGTGGACTGGGTAGGTTCACATGTAGCCGCAAGGGAGACAAGGACTAGGCTAGGATGTGGACTTGAGAAAGGCACTAGGTAGGCCTTGCTGGGACTAGGACTAGAAAGGGCACGACAGTGACCTTGCTTGACTAGGACATAGGACAAGGAGGCTTGTGTTACGATTTCCCCTATTCTTACTCCTTTTACGGGAACCCCTAACTTCGGTCTACAACGTCGCCCTCGGCATACTCCTTTGGATCCTCCTCGCGCTCCTCGTGCTGTACCCGCTGAGTACA
>JBBPJJ010001176.1:0-10852 GCA_038088635.1 Veloboletus limbatus
ACGAATAACATTAGCTGACTTACAATCACTCTTGACTCTCAACCGTCACCATCTCTCTCAGGTATGTAAGATCTGTCTGCATTGCTCTTCCCAGCTCCCTGCAAAGGGAGCATGCCATTGCAACAGTTTCGGAGGTTATGGCCAGTGTCACCACCGAAGAACAGGTTCATCTGGCCATTCGCTGTGATCTTCGTCGCAACCCTGGAGCTTCTGACTATGACATGAAAATCCCACCTGCGACTTATGATGAAGCCATTTTGCGCTCTGACAAGGATGAGTGGTTGAAGGCGATGAACCTTGAGCTCAACACCATGAAGAAGATGAATGTTTATAGGGCCACCACTCTTCCCCCTGGTCGCAAGGCAATTGGCTGTCGGTGGGTTCTTGAGTTCAAGGAGGACAACAAAGGTGGTTCCATTTATAAGGCTTGATTGGTCGCGCAAGGTTTCTCGCAGGTTCCTGGTGTAGACTATGGGGCAACCTTTGCTCCTGTCATCAAGTCTGCCATGGTACGCCTTCTGGCTGCTCTAGCTTGCCATCACGACTGGGAGATAGACACTTTTGATGCCTGACGAGCCTTCCTCTGGGGCGTTCTCAAGGAGGAAATCTATATGCGTCAGCCCAAGGGGTTCGAGGAGGGTGACTGGACAGTCATCGTCTGGTTGATGCTGCATACTATCTATGGTCTAAAACAGTCTGCGATGGAATGGTACGAGCAGGTTTGCTCTATCATGTCTGACCTGGGGTTTGTATGCGCTGAAGCTGATCATGCACTCTTCTACTACGATGGCGAAGACGATGTCAGCACTGGCATTATCCACATTCCCCACCCTGACGATCTCCCACCAACTGCGACCATCACCTGTTTTGTCGGCTGGCATGTGGATGACGGCATGGGTGTCTGTAACTCCAAATCCAAGATTGCTGAACGTTTTGGCATCAAGGACCTTGGACCTGTCTCGAAGTACCTTGGGGTCGAGTACGAACGAAGCCGCGCCACTCGGGAACTCTGGATGCATCAGAAGGAATACATCTCTTTTCTCCTGGACGAATATGGTCTCATATCTTGCAACCCTGTGGTACTCCCTCTCGACCCAAAGTATCTTCTTGGTGCCCCGTCCCTATCCATTGTCTGGCGAGCAACCTTCAGAAAACAGTTTAATAGATAGTTTATGCCGAAAAGGACTTAGAGTAATGAGCTTAACATGCTTGATGCTGCATTGTACGATGAGGTTGAAGTAGCAGAATGGGCAGTCAGGTCAGCTCTGATGAAAATAATAAGTCATGAGGGCATGCCAGTCAAGTCCTCAGATGAAAACTTACCCAAGGCCAGTTCTGGTGGTACTACTGCTTACTGCAGGAAGGTCAGTTAATATTCAGCAGCAGTCAGTCCATCGGCGATCTAAAACAAATCAGGTCCTCCACCACTTAATCAAAGCAGTTCTTAGCCGTTCTGCAGGCACTCTTACCTTTGGTGGTGGGTATCTCCTTACTGCCCTCAGCCTGCACCAACCTCTTTCCTCTGGTCCATTCACTTCACTATTCCTTATCATCTCATCCCACTTACTATCATTGAAGGTGGATGTAGCTGTATGCCAGGAGAATGGAAGGAGGCGAGTAAAACCCGTGAGGACTAGTGTGACATGCCATATTTTTTATATACTATTATGGATCATATCATATGTACAATACCAATTTGGCTGAGTGGGAACCCCTTGGCATCAAAGGGGAGTGCCTAAATGGCATATGATGAGAGGTTGTCTTTGAACCATATGAAATGTACCCACTGAAATACACCGCTCTAACATGTGCTCACCCCACTATGAAATGACAGCCTTAGCCCAAATCGATTGTCTATGTTTCATTCTTTGCTACATCGGACAATCAAACCCCTGAGCATGTTGAATGAGGAATTATTGTGTTGTGTCTACAGTATGGCTAAGCTACTATATTGGAAGTTCAACCTGGATTACTCAAGCCCATGGAAGGGTTGCCTACAACTGATTGTATGCCGTGAAGATTGATCACAAAAAGAGTTTGATTTTTGATTGATGAGCATGTCACTAGTAACATGGCCCCAATCTTCAGTCCTTTCCCAGCTGCTCTGTCACCTTCAATGACCATACAATAGCTGCCCTTCTTCCTCGGGGCATATGGGGTGAGAGCATCTTCTGGTATATTGATATGCATTAAGTGTGCACCAGCAGTATTCGAAGTCACTGACATGGCCAGGTGCCCACAGGTTACTTGCTCTCCAGAGGAAGAAAACAATAGGCTAGGGATATCCATCATTGCAAGGCAACCTGTATAGGTGGCTTGCCAACTGGTTCCAAGCTAAAAGACTGCCCAGTAAGTCTTGAGGACTGTTTCAACACATGCATCCAGAAGAAAAACCAACTCTAGACATATATGGGATCTCTGCAAAATTTCAGATAAATGTATGGGTTCGACTTACTCGTGAGTGGACTACAGGGCTCTGAAACAATGGCATTTGCACCATCTACAACCCATGGATTGGTGCTAGAACTCAGAAGGCTTTTAGAAGGCAGGATTTCAGCATCCAATGAAGGTGGGGGAGTCTTTTGCCTATACTCCATGAGATCCATGAGATAAAGGCAATTGAGACTTGATGAGCCTCATGTGGGGTCAAATGCCTCCCAGATAGAGTAGTCAAACAACCTCTACATATTTGTGTGAATACAACAAATGAATGTAGTATAGGAATTTACGTGACAATGATCTCGCTGTTTTGAAAGACACTTTCTTTTGCATTCCCTGGGGCAATGGTGCATTGCTTAGGCCCTATCTGTCAACATATACCTTGCCATCCCCTGAATGAGCCATGTATGATAAGAACTTCCTTGTGAAGAAATGCTTGATCCTTATTACGATCAGAAACCGGACAAGAGTAGGCAAAAACTGTGATTGGCATAGTTTGCCTCAGGTCAGCTTTTGTATTTTCAGCTTATTCCATCTAGTGCACTCATTTGCATTTTTGACAAATATCATCAGTGTATGAAATGTAGTTTGGAATGGCCTCTATAGGTTTGCTTAATACACCCTGATATGGTAATCTGGCCATTGTTAAGATATTGCCCTAGCTTCACTTTTAGCTCAGCTTTTGTCAAAAAAGCTTAAATGAAATAACTAAAAAATGGTCAGATTAATGATAGTCAAAAAAGATCTCACTGATAACAACACCTAAAAATTGCATTATTACACTGAGAACATGTATATCAACCAAGTAGATAATGAGATATAAAATGCCAGCTTGAAGCTGTGGCAACACTAGATTAGCAGGGCAATGCAGTGTTTATGCCTTGCCCTCATCAATCCAAGGACATGCAAGATCTTGTGATCAGTGTCCACCTGCTGTACAGTCCCATGTCATCCTCTCCATTCTCCTTGCACCACTACAACCTTGTCCCCACGTCTAACATTGTACCTCCTATCTGCAGAAAATTGCAATATGCCCACTGGAGGCATGAATTCACCTATGCATATGAGGACAGTCATCCAACGAGGTTGTGGTACAACCTCAGTCAGATGAACCATTCTGGATCCACAATCAATAGCCTCAATGATACCCATGAAGTTGGAATGTGGTCCTGTCTTCACTTCAGCAGCATTGCTAGCCATAATGTCAGTGTCAATGGTCAGGGAAGACGGAGCTATGACACTGTTTGGTGCCCTAAACCACTGATTGGAAATATATGACTCTAGGATGAATGGAGGGGCATGAATCTACATAGAATATAAGCAAAGGTTGTAAATAGCAGACTAGTTGCTTACCTGCTCGCCGATGGACTCCATAAAAGTGACTTCTTGCATCTCAATATCCACCATCGTAACCAATCCATGTTTGTCCATGTTTTGATAATATACATTCTGTGGGTCACTGCAACTGTCCTTGATGATCCGGACCGAGTCCCCAGCAGTGAACGAACGCTCCAGGTCCAGCAGGGGGGCCATCAGTGCTGTACCATCATATAATATGACATCTCCAAACTTATTCTCATGGTCCAAAGCTACAAGTTGACCTCATTGATGGTCAAATGAGGCATTGTAAACTACTATGCAATCACCAGGTTGCCAGAAACATTGATGGTATTCCTTAAGGATGGCAATCATGAAGGTCAGGTTGATCTTTGACTGCATATGGAGGGTGATCTGGTGAGGTGTTGGAGGTACTGAAAGTGGGGAGAGCTGAGATATTGGGATACTGAGCAATAACAGACCAGACACATAGGTATGACATTTATGCTTGAAGCAAGGAAATCCTTGGAGGGGAGGGGAATGGACTGGGTACTTTGATACCTGTCAGGTGAGAAAAGCTGGTGGGCATGCCTATCTTTGCCAATGTTCCCTTTGGAGTTTGGGCAATCAAGATCTCTTAGATCTTGTGATGCTACCAGTACATCGATGACGCTTGACTCTGTATCATGGGGCCAACTATAGATCACTGTGATACTTGCCACGTTTCTGAATTGTATACCACCCATGAGTGTTTGGCTCCAATTGATCAAGGACAAGATGTTGAGAGGCATATCCTTCAATTGGTACAAGTGAGATGGATCAGATGCAATCTGAGTGAGATGGAAGAACTGCACACAATAAGGCTGTAGGATGTGGAGCAGTGACAGTGACATGCCCAGGAAGGCCTTTGGTATCTGAGGTGGTCAAACCTGCATTCATCCATACTGAAGCAATGAACTTCATGGAACTCGCTGGACACAAGACACTCAAACAGAGAAAAAAGGGAGAAGCATTGAGATTTACCTGGAATAACTCTGACCCACCACAATCACAAGATATCCGTCTCCATTGGATGTGTTTGCAGGGGAGACGATTCCTATGACAGGAGTGGTTGATTGTGATTGTGACTTTGAGCAAGTCTTCAACAGTGTTCCTTGAAAGATATGGACTCAAAGAGGACCTCATGGTTGGCAAGATCCTCTTTGAAGGTAAGCGAAGAGATAATGTCCTCCCAGTATCAAATTTTCGTGTACTTGCCATCTTGGAAATTGACAGTACGCATGAGGTTTTCATAAGTAACTGAGCCATCCATCCATTCACTGATGAGATGGTGCAAGGTTGCAGTGTCAAGTACTTCCAGGTCCTCTTCATCGTCGGTGTCATTGTCCACCCAATCACGATTGTATCATTCTTTGAGGAAGTGCATGATACAACCCAGATGACCTCGTGCCCATGAAAACAAGGGATAGAACCAACTCTGGGGTATCACTGTATCATCTGTATTATACAATATATATATCGGACATAGTAGGTAAATCCAGCATACCATGTTATACCTTCTGCTCGTGTTGGTTCTGTTCCCCATCTGGAACAGCAAAATTGTTACATGTGGACTGGGTAGGTTTGCACATAGCCCACAGAAGCGAAGTCGCAGACGACGGCTTTGGCAGTCAAGGACCAGCGGATGAGAAAGGTGCTGACAAAGAGGCCTTGCTGGAACAAGGGCAGAGGACAAGAGCAGGGGGGCCAAAGCGGAAGCCTGTGAGTTTAGATGCAAACTTATGGGTAGATTGTGGGAGAACTAAACTAAGGTACAGGTCTTTGCTATCTGGCTTTATATAGTGGGGACTGGGAGTGCACAGACCAATTGTCAAAAAGGAGAACAAGTACCTGTCTGGTCAAGGCTATGTGGAGGAGTACCTCACCGGTGACAGGATAAGTAAGAAGATACGCAGATAAGAGATAGGACTCAGTTAGATGAGTCAAAGATAAGAAGATAAGAGATAAGAAGGCTATATGATGACTCAGTTGATGAGTCAGATATAAGGAGGCAATGCATGTGAAATGAGAAGGAGTGCTGTATTGGAAAAGGGGTTGATGGCAGAAGAAAGGTGAACCCTTAGGTTACCGTGGAGAAGTCATCAACAGAAATGAAAGATAAGTCCAAAATAGGCAAGAAGATACAGAAAATCATAACAAAATCTACAATCCATCAATACCTAGTTCAGGTGGTATATTGAAGACATATCATCTTCTGATTCTTCTTCCAATGATTCATCATCATTGGAATGGTGGGCCTCTATATCAAGATATCGTAGAACCTATGTATCGTCAGTAATACGACATCTAGGACACTCCATCAGCTCACATCTTTACTAGAAACCTTCTGGTTCTTATTCTTGAGGTAACAAGCAAAAGAAGAGACTTGAGGGAAAGTAAAGAAATACAATGAAACCTGACATACCTTTTGACCTCAAGAGGGTTTATCTGTAGCTCTACTCCACTTATATGAACATACTGAGTCAGAGGTCAATGAACGACTTTCAGGACCTAATTATGGGTATAAACCAATGGGGACTTGAGATAACTAAAATCAGTAGCTCACTTGCAGAAACCTCTGGAGAAAGAGAGATGCCAAAAGAGTGCATGGTGTCACTAATAGCCTTGACACACTTCTCCTTGTCTCCATTCTCTGAGGCAAGGAATACTGCTCTGAAGACTGCTTTCCATTCCTGAGAGATGAATCTATCATTGTATTTTGAACACAGAGTATTGTCTAGTAGTATATACATTATTTCATTGTTCGCCCACTGCATCACCAGATGCCACATGGCTGGGTCAGAGGTCAATGAGGGACTTCCAGAACCTGATCTTAGTGTGAAATCAACAACTGGTGAAGAGTTGATTGATAACTCACTTGAGGGTTCACCACTGATGTTCAACATTTCTGAACTGTGCACATCAGTGGCATTGATATTTGACATTTCTGAAATGCCTGTATCAGTGGCATGAACGCATTTTATCCCTTCAATGAAGCTACTCACAGCTAAGTGTATTGAACTCTGTATGGTAATTGTAGGAACAGTAGCAGTAACTACTACTACTAGGGTCTACTCTTGTCACAAGGCAGGATGGACAAAGAAAAGAGAAACCGATGCATTTAACGGAACAATATAGTGATTGCCAAATCAGGACACTCTCTGTGGTATGTGGGAAAACAACTACATGGCCCGCTGTGAGCCGAATCCTGATTGTATCCCATAGAAGAATTCTGAAGGTAAACCCTGAGGAAATCGGAGATGACCTAATCTCCATCATGAACTAGTGTTGCCACAGCTTCAAGCTGGTATTTTATATCTCATCATCTACTTAGTTAATATACATGTTCTCAGTTTAATAATGTAATTTTTAGGTGTTGTTATCATGGAATTCTTTGTTGACTATTATTGATCCGACCATTTTTGAGATATTTCATTTAAGCTATTTTGACAAAAGCTGAGCTACAAGTGAAGCTAGGGCAATATCTTAAAAATGGCCAGATTACTATATTAGGGTGTATTAAGCAGACTTATAGAGGCCATTCCAAACTACATTTCATACACTGAGGATATTTGTCACAAATGCAAAATGAGTGCACTAGATGGAATAAGCTGATCTGAGGCAACACTGTTGTGAATGGGAGTGGGAGATGTACTTTGGGCTGAGCAACTGGGTCAGGTTAATAGTCATCCTGACACAAAGAAAGTGTATGGGCATTGTCACTTAAGTCTCCATAGGACATAACTACATCAGTTACAACTAATTGTTTCACAAAAGATGATGACTTCACCAAGCCCTGGATGTCCTCAGCACGAGGAAATTTGTTGGCTGTAGTAGTCATGCCAATAAAATAGGGGCACATACCATTGAGTTAGTGGGCATCGTCACTTCAGCATGAAGACCGCCCAAGATGTAATTCAGGCTGAACAACTGGTCAGTTAATAGTCAAACCGACACAAAAGAGGTGCATACTGGGATCATCACTTTAACCATAGGAGGGTTATGCCTTCACTGGGCCCTGGATGTCCTCGGCCTGGGGGGATTAGAGTTGTCACAACCATGCCAATAGAATAAGGATACATACCATTTAGTTAGTCAGTATTGCCACTTGGGTATGGACATCGCCCTGGGTGTATTTTGGGCTGAGCAAGCTGATTATATCTCAGTGAGTGATTTACAGATCTACAGTAGATAGTTCCTAGCACAACTATTATTGGTACATTAAAACAACATAAGTTATCATTCATTCAAGACAGAACAATAGAATCAAAACATGCATTGCAATGGCCAATTGTAGCAGATCATACCATCTCATCAACATTGCTATGTCATCATTTACTATTTGAATAATTGTCTCCTGCTGAGGTTCTGCCCATTCCTTACCTGTATTCATTTTCTAATTAGTGTTGCCTCAGCTCAGCTTATGTATTTTTCAGCTTATTCCATCTGTGCACTCATTTTGAATTTTTGACAAATATCATCAGTATATGAAATGTAGTTTGGAATGGCCTCTATAAGTCTGCTTAATACACCCTAATATAGTAATCTGGCCATTTTTAAGATATTGCCCTAGCTTCACTGTTAGCTCAGCTTTTGTCAAAATAGCTTAAATGAAATATCTCAAAAATGGTCAGATCAATGATAGTCAATAAAATATTCCCTCATAACACCACCTAAAAATTGCATTATTACCCTGAGAACATGCATATTAACCAAGTAGATGATGAGATATAAAATGCCAGCTTGAAGCTGTGGCAACACTATTTCTAATTGTCTACTTGCCACAGATATTTAACCCAAGGCTGGAAACGTTGAACAACCAGATACCAATGGGCAATACATTCAGCCACATGATTAATACCCCACAGATGGTATGTCTTATCATCAGCTTACCCTCCATTTCTAAATACAATCATTGCAAAGAAGTACAAGGCTGCCAGCATTCTCTCCAATGAACCAATGACCAAGGTGCCGGTGAATATCCTTACAGTAAGTGATGCTATGTTACAAAGTCTCAGTTCTGATTCTTTTTGAATTGGGTCAAAATGCTTCCATTATTTCTAAATTCCAACTGGGATGAGGAAGACATACTTGCAGAATCCACTATTGTGAAACACTCTGAGGTGAGTTAGTATGCATAATATTACTTAGTTCTGATCATTTCCACCAGATCAGATCATCTCCCTCATTTCCCCTGTAGTGCAAGAGGGACAACATACCTGGAAGCCATACCACAAAGCGCATGCTCATCAACCCTCCAACCTCATCTATCCATGAGGTGAGTTAATGTGTGTAATTCTGTTTAGCTTTAATCAATCATTTCCATCAGATTGAAATGTCCATTCCCTTGTTCCCAACTCTGAAGTGTAAGAGGGACAAAGATGACATACCTGCAAGCCATACTACAAAATGCATACTCATTGACTCTCTAACCTCATCGATCCATGAGGTGAGTTAAAGTGCATATTACTATTTAGCCCTAATCATTTTTCATTAGATCGGAACATCTGTTCTCTTGTCCCCATCTCTAAAGTGCAAAAAGGACAAAGATGACATGCCCAAAGGCCATACTGCAAAATGTATGCTTATTGACTCTCCAACCCAATCTATTCATGAGGTGAGTTGAAATGTGTGTAATACCATTCAGCTCTAATCATTTCTATTAGATTGAAATGTCCCCTCCCTCATTCCCAGCTCTTGACTGCAAGAGGAATGAGGAAGAACCACATATGGGACTTCCTGTGAAAAGCCTGCCTACTGACTCACCATCTACAACCCTTCTTATTCTTTCTAACGAACTACTCTACAAAATTATTGGTATGATGGATAAAGATACCCTTACAGCTTGTATACAAGTTTCTATCCTTCTGAGAGAGATAGCCAGCCCACCTCTTCTCACTATGTTCAGGTTTGTTCTGGATTAGTATTCATTTTGGGTTTCTGTACAGGAGCACCAGTGCAGAGTCCTTCTGATCTGGCAGTGACTCAGTTTGTTTACTCATCCCAAAAATATATTCTTCAATGTGGAAGGCAATCACCATCTCCAGGCCTTTGATATCTTTGTCCAATCCCCATAGACTACAAATATCTGATCAATCCACTTGTATTATCAGGGGACATCATTGTCTATGGCTCTTACTGCCTCCCTGCTGTGGAGCATTCAAGCCTCAGGCTGTAAAAACCTCATATTTGGCTGCTCCAAGAGAGCTCCTTCTCCCCTCTACTGGATTTTTGTCCAACCCTCATTTGGCTAGTTATGTTCTCCTCTGATTCCGCAGCCCTTTTTCCTCCAGAGTGTATCCCATTTGTAATGGATGTGTTGCTTAACTTGCCACTTGAAGATCTTTCATTGAAGCACACTTACAGTGGCTCAAAAAAGTATCCCAATGTTGGGTCATTTTGAAGAGATTGGCCGGTTACAGGAGAACATTAAAGAATTACATAATATGCTTGCTGGATGGATGGATGTCGTCGCCCTTGGCATTCTAACACTAGTTTGGTCATGTGATTTGGTTGTCATGGGAGTAAGTTACAGACATTTCTAAATGACATGTCATTGGGACACTTATTTGACTCTAGTTTATATTATAAATATTAGTACTTTGTGTGTCCTCCCTTTGCTTGTATCACTGCCTCAAGTCTTCTAGGCATACTCTCAATTAGCTTTTGATATTCCTCAACCTCTATCTTCCCCCACTCTACCTCAATTCTTTTCCAAAGCTCACAAACTCCTTTTGCTGGCCTTTTATAGCTATTGAGCTTCTTTTTGAGATGTTGCCAGAGGTTTTCAATAGGACTAAGGTCTGGTGACTGTGCTGGCCAGTCAAGAACCCTAATCTCTTGAGATTTGAACCAGTCTTGAGCCCTTTTGGAGGAGTGTTTAGGGTCATTATCTTGTTGACAGATAATGTTCTCCTCAGGAATACCAGAATTCTCCATGCTGGAAGCAGATTGTCCTCTAGAATGGACACATACTGCTCAGCATTCATCTTCCCCTCAACCTCTGCAAGTAACCCTACTCCATTCCAGCCCATGCATCCCCAAGCCATTAAGGAAC
>JBBPJJ010001177.1:0-10846 GCA_038088635.1 Veloboletus limbatus
CAGGCGAGTACTTATGGGAAGGAGAGGCTGACGTCGTTACAGACTCTCCTTTTAAAAAGACTGGATTTTGTTGACGAGGATTTCGTCGTCTTCATCGTCACATTCCATCAAGTCTGGGATTTCTCCCGTCTCTTCTTCGTCAGTTCTTTTCACAACTACTTCGACATCTTCCTGCTTCTTTTCTCTCCAAGTGGCTTTAGTATTGACGAAGCGGGTCTTACATTTATTGGCTGAGTGACCAGGAAGACGACATTTGAAGCAGAGTCCGCATTCTTGACACTCCTTGCGTGATTCCGGTGTGAGTCTAGGTGGTCTGGAGACGGTAGTTGCATCGACTTCCATGGCGTTTGGATCCTTGCGAGGAAAGGAGAAAGGACGTGAGACTGGAGTGGATGTATGGAAGGTACGTGCTTTGATTTCTCTGACTCTATCCCAGGCTGCGTTGAAGGATGCGGCCTTTTCGTACCATTTGTCGATGGAGTCTGGTACTGGGTCCATGGTCATAATACGCATCATAAGATTGGAGGGGATTCCAGCAGACTAGTAGCCAATTAAGACGTTGTGGTCAGTGATACCGGCGTGCGCAGCGTTGGTTTGAAATTCAGTAGTATAGAGACTGAGAGAAGGAATGAATACGCCTTTATTCAAGATCATCTTCTTTGTGGAAAGCCAACCGATGGCTTGGTTGACGACGTCATGATGTTTGAATGCCTTGTTGAGCTTAGCGGTGAAAGAGGCCCATGTTCCCATATTGAGAGTACCATCATTTTGTACACAGCTGACTCGGAATGTGGCTGCCCAGCTTTTAGCGGATCCCTTGTTCATGTATGACAGAGCGAAGGCGATTTGCTTAGCATCATTGTTGTAAATCTCGGAATTGGTGCTGAGGTAGAACACCACGTTGTTATACCATCCGATGTAGTCCGAATAGTTCCCATCGTACTCCTGAGGAGCGTTGAGTCGTAGTTCGGTGGGTTGATTAGTCATTGGTAATACGGTGACGACAGGGGATCGAGGTGAAGGTTGAGCAGGTGCTAGGGTTTGAAGTGGCGGTTGTACTGGGGTTACTGGTGAAGTTTCTTCGTTGTCTTCGTCTTCGTCTGAATGTTCAGAGAGATCTTCGTGGTCAGACGATTCTGGGATGACTGGGGGAGGATGTCGAGGTGTTGTTCTCGACGTTCTGGGAGTACGAGAAGACAGAGTGAAGGATGATACGGCTCACGATGATAGTGGCCGTTCAGAAGATAACTTTGAGCTTTTGTTACGTGTGGGCCGGGTAAGCTCGCACGTAGCCGCAAGATGACTAGGACGAGGACTGGGGGCGAGGACTAGGGCTTGGGGAAGGCTTTGTTATAGAGAGGCCTTTACTGGGACTGAGGGACTGGGGACTGAAGTCGACGAACTGAGAGGCAAGTCTAGCGTAGAATTGCAGAGCTCAAAGTTAAGTTATACAGGTCGTGCTAGTATGGTTTATATATGTTAGGAGAAGCTAGCACGGACCAAGACTATGAAAGGAAAAAGAAAGTAAAAGAATAAATGAAAGAACATCATAGAATGCGATGGAAACGGGGAGAACTCTGTTGAAGAGTAAAGATTAATGAGTAAGTATGACTCAGTGTGTGAGTCAGTCATCGAAGTCCGAGGAAACGGAAAGAAGGAAAGTAAATGTAATCTTGATGACAGATGAAAGGTGAAACCGTAGTTTACCGTGAAGAAGTCATCAAGAAAGAGGAAAATACAAGATAGAACGCAATAGTTGTATACGGAGAGAAGAATCGTAACAGAAGCGCTGAGGACTGTGGGACTAGAGCTAGGGAGGTATCTTCCTCGTCGGGCGAGGACTCTGGGGCTTGGTATCGAGGGGCTATGGTGACTGGTGGGTCCTACTCCTAGATAGAAGGGACAAAGGAGATTCTCGATCTTTTGTTACGCTGAGCGTACTCTTGAGGACAAAGGACGAAGGAGCTAGCCAAGTAGTGCCTCTACCACGGAGAGGGCACACTTCCTTGATCTCTTATGCTAGCGAAGACTAAGGGATTGCCACATGAAGGCAAGACTGAGGAGGACTTAGATGACGACGAAGGGACTAGGAGTGACTCAAGATGATACACTATATAGCGCAGATCGAGAATGAGAATAGAGTACAGTGGGAGAAGTACTTAAATAGATAGGGATGTATAATCATGGAACAAGATGGAAGGAGAAAGAAGATTAGCTAATCTAAAGGGACGCGTAAGCGTAGAACCTGATAGAACTCAGGAGAAGATTAGCTAACTACACGACTACGAAAGAAATCGTGAAGAAGAAGGAAAGTTCAGGAAGGAAGATGAAGATGGATGCGATCGCCATACGAGAAGAGAAGAATATGATCATATGAATAGAGAAACATACCACTAACATGAGAAGGTGTAGGACGAAGGATGGAGAAGCAGTATGTGGAGCGAAATAGGAGAAAAATTGTAACAATCACCACCGACGCTTCCAAATGGGCAACCGGCGGTATTCTCTTGCAATCCGACATGAATGGGGATTGGCACCCCTGTTCTTATCTCTCTCAATCCTTCTTGCCCACTGAACGAAACTATGACATTCACGACCGCGAACTCCTAGCAATCCTCCGCGCCCTACGTGCCTGGCAGCATTACCTTATTGGTTCCCCTACTCCTGTCCAAGTTTTTACTGACCACAAAAACCTTACCTACTTTCGTCAGGCCCAGTTGTTAAACCGCCGCCAGGCTCGCTGGTTGCTGGACTTGCAGGATTTTGACCTGCAAATTACTCACATCCCTGGTAAATTGCTCACCAGTCCTGATGCTCTCTCTCGTCACCCCGATCATGTCCCCACCTCTGCCTCCTCTGATAATGCTGACGTTACCCTCCTTCCCAACTCCCTATTTGTCAACCTTGTCAATAGCGCTCTTGATCGTCGGATCCGGGATGCTTCTACTTCCGACCCCCTGGTTCTTGATTGGTTGAACCCTCGACCTCTCCATGGTTCCTCGGCCCGTCTTCCCTCCGACTGGTCTTATGCCGATGGAAAACTCTCTTACCGCGGTCGTTTGTACGTTCCCTGCAACGACCTGCTTTGGCGTGCTGTTGTGTCCGGGTGCCACGATCATGAAACGGCAGGACACCCGGGTTACCTTAAGACTCACCAGCTGGTCGCGATGTATTATTGGTGGCCCGGCTTGGCGCAGTATATTCGTCGTTATGTCACTGGTTGTGCCACCTGTCAGCAGAACAAGGTTAACACTCACCCCTCTACCCCCCCCTCCTGCCCATCCGTTCCGCTTGTACTCGCCCTTTTCAACAGGTCTCTTGCGACCTGATCACCGGTCTCCCTTCTTCCTTGGGCTTTGATGCTCTCCTGGTTGTGGTCGACCATGGCCTTACAAAGGGGGTAATTCTCTGTCCTACCACCACCACAGTCATGGCCAAAGGGATCGCTTCGTTATTGTTTACCCACGTTTTCACCCAGTTTGGCCTTTACGAAAAGATTATCTCTGACCACGGTCCCCAGTTCGCTTCTTCCTTCGCTAAAGAACTAGGAAGACTCCTCAGTTACGAACTTGCTGTCTCCACCGCTTATCACCCTCAAACTGACGGCGAGACAGAACGTGTGAATCAAGAAGTGGAAATGTATTTATGGATCTTCTGTGGGAACGAACCAACAACGTGGGCTAATCATATTGCAATGGTGGAATTCGCGCATAACCACCGCCCCCACTCGGTCACTGGAAAGTCACCCTTCTTTCTCATGATGGGCTTTGAACCCCAAGCCCTGCCAACGGTTATCCCGTCATCAAATCTTCCGGCCATAAACCAATGCATGTCACTTCTCATGGAGGCATGAAATGAAGCCCTTGCTACTCACGAACTTGCCAGGCAAACCATGGCAGCTAGATCCAAACAGCGGTTTACCCCGTTCAAAGTAGGAGAAAAGGTATGGTTAGAAGCAAGGAATTTAAAACGCCTTGTAGTCAACCCCAAATTCGCCGCAAAACGAGAAGGACCATTCATTATTACCAAGGTTTTCTCACCAGTCACATACCAACTACGCCTTCCAAAGACATGGAAAATTCATCTGGTATTCCATGCCTCTCTCTTGTCTTCCTATCACGAAAATGACACTTACAGAACGAACTTCCCACAACCACCACCGGAACTAGTAGAAGGGGAAGAGGAATACGAAATAGAAGAGATCCGACGCCATCGTGGTTCCACAGCACATCGCTCCTTCCTAATCCGATGGAAGGGATACACAGCAGAAGAGGATTTGTGGGTTCCCGAGCGGAATCTGAAACACTCCGCAGCACTTCTGGCCGACTATAAAAAATGTCACAAACTTTGAAACCCCTCATCAGCTCCTCTCCCTCCAATTTTATATTCGACTTTGTTCCTAAAGAAAAACTTTCACATTTTATATTTCGCTTTCGCTACAAAGTCCCAAGTTCCCATTCCCTTCAACACGCTTATTTCTGTAGATACGATTATTGCCCCTTCCATCATACCTTCTAAAAAAGAATCCCTTCCGTCCTTTCATTATGTGTTTAACTTACACCGTTCGCTCTGTTTCCCCTATTCCCGAACTGGTCAACGACACTTCTTCACCATCGTCTTCCGTCGTCACTGCTCCAGAACAAATACACCTACAACTTCATAACGACCCAGAAGAACTAGCCGACTCCGACTCAACGACCGCAGAAGCAGGGTGGGGAGAGGATCCCGATGGTGCCTGGCAGGTGGCGAGTCCTGCACTAGATACGCCAGATCCTTTCGCTACCAGACCGATTAGTTCTCACCCACCGATTTTATCGGTTCTTCTTCCCCCAGCATCTCATCGTCTCCGCTCAGATACTCCAGATGATACATACGTGCAGGTCCTCCTACACCGCATTACGGACTCCAGGCTGGCTATCCCAGCCACCAGTCATCTCAATTACAGCTCCCCTCTCCTAGCCCTTTACAAGGCTCTCATCGAGACAGAGCGCATCGACCTCATCATATAAAATAACTCGGCTAATCCCGATGCCCACGTCACCCTCATTGTGGATGTCCTTAGACATATCAGGGATCACCTATGAGGCGCCCTAGTTACCATGGGGTATCAACTCCACTTCGGGGAGTTCCTCGTGGACATCGAACGCTATACTCGCGAACTCGCACTTGCCCAAGGAGTCCAACCACCTCCCTACTCTCCGACGACCCCAAGCGCCTCCTCTTCTCCTCTCGACCCCACCCTCGAAGCATCTTTGGCTCACACGGATGCATGGTTAGCCGGACTTGGAGGACGACTTGTCCTTCCCCCCAACCATCCCAGATACTCCAAAGCCTGCTTCGAGTGTCATCGACTAGGACATCGTCGCGCTCAATGCCCCCAATACCAATGCCCACTATGCCTTGTATGGGCCCCAGGACATGCTCAGGTCCGTTGTCCCAGCCATCCTCGCCCTCGTCCGCTACGACGCCCAACATCATCATCATCATCGGGCTCTTCCTCCACAATCCAACACTCCCTACCACACTCATCCGCATGCCAACCCATTCATTTTGCGATCCCTCGTCGACGATGTACCGTTTCACCCATTTCCCCTCTTCCCGACGCCGATACCCATATTGACAACGTTTGGGATGATGTTGCTTATGCAAACATCACGGGATCCCCTGGTGCCTATGTGTTGGACCTGTAATCAACCCGCCGCGTATGTATCCCTCAAGATCTGGTTTTTGTCGGTGACTCGAGATGTACTGGGCGGGTAATGTTACGTTTCATCTTTGCCTTCAACTATTCGATCTCTTTTTTCCTTATCTTTCGCAATCTACAGCTCCAAAGTCGATGACTTCATGAAAGCAAGGTTCGTCGCTAATCCAATGATCACTACTGTGCATTCCTCACCCTCCCCTTCTTATACAGCGTCGAGTAGAGTAGAGGATGTATATAGTGTACCAAATGCAATGGACATTATGTGTGCGCATAGTTCTGATGCTAAGTGTGATCACTGTGAGCGCAAACTTTGGATCCTCAATTCGGATGCTTCAATGCACTTTACTCCAGATTGGTCCGACTTCAGCAATTACACATCGCTTGGAAAGAATAAAATCCCAGTTTCGACTGCATCGGGTCACATATACATCATTGGAACAGGCAACTGCAAACTGCAGTGGAAAGATGTGCAAAACAAAGTGCACAACCTGATTCTATTCAATGTGGGACATATCCCCAACTCACGAGTTCGATTGGTATCTATGAGCCAAATGCTAAACGCTGGCGCCAAGGTTAGAGAAAACACAAAGTCCATCGACATGTTGTTGGGTGATGACATGATTCTTGTGTCCTTTAAACCAGGCCGCATGGGTCATAACATGTATACCATTGAGGATATCACTGGCCGTCACCATTCAACAGTAACTCCTGACTTTGAAACCATGCACAAACGAATGGGACATCCTTCTAAGGATGTGATGAAACATGCTGCGAAACATATGCACAACTTCCCTTCACTGCTCGAGATTCCAAAGGAAAACAAAACCTGTAAAGGTTGTGCAGAGGGTAAAATCACTGCTCACATCTTCCACCCAGATCTCAGGAGAGCCAAAGCACCCTTTGAGCTCATTTATTCGGACGTTAAGTCCTTTCCCATCACATCGTACAATAAGTATCAGTAAATAATCATGTTCTTTGATGACTATACGTCATATGGGTGGAGCACATTACTGCACACCAAAGACAATGCTCTTCAGGCAACCAAGCACTTCTTGGCGATGGTATCCACCCAATTCAATGCTACCATCAAAGGATGGATGTCTGATGCAGGGGGAGAGTACAAGTCCAAAGCTTTTGATGAGCTGCTTGCCTCTTAGGGGATACGCATCCTCCAGAATGCCCCACACATTCCCCAACAAAATGGTTGCACTGAGCGCTTTATGCGCACCATTATGGACAAGTCCAAGTCTATGCGCCTTGATTGTTGTGCACTGGATTCTTGGTGGGAATTCAGTTGGAGTCATGCCATCCACATATACAACAGGACACCATTGTGCCGACATAACTGGCACACTCCGTTTGAGATTCTCAATGGGGAGGCTCCCGATATTGGCCATCTCCGCGTCTTTGGTTGCAAAGTATACGCCCATGTTCCTTCGGACATTCACACCAATAAGCTGGCCCCTAAATCGCAACCAATGGTGTATCTAGGCATTGCACCTGGAAATGAACGGAACTATCTATTGATGCACTGTCCCCATAATACTCTTTTCACTGCGGTACAAGCGCTCTTTAATGAGCAGCTGTTCCCTTTATGTGAGAAAAAACCTACATGTCCACGGACACAAGCCGGTCCTGAGCAACAGGTCGAGATTCCGATCCCTGAATTGCAAACTGACTTTAATGACTTCCTCCCTCGTCTGGAAGCTTGACACCCAGAACTGGAACACATTCCAGAACCTCTGGAACCATTCCATGTGCCTCCACCGTGCACTCCATCACCTGCTGCACCATCTCCACCACCTCAGCATCCCTGCAAAGGCAAAGCCCCTGAATGCCACCTGCAACCTGCTCCTCCTGCTGTTTCCCCTGCTCCTTGCCGCTCTGAGCACGAGAAGCATATTCCCAAATGCCCAGGGAACATATATGGAGATGACCGTCATCCTATTGATCAGGAACACGATGCAGAATGCACTTGGCGCGATATTGGCTGCAGTGGTGCACCTCCTTGACAAGAAGTTCCTGGGGATTTCCCCGTTGAGCCTCCCATGACATTCCTGACCCAGAACATTGCGATCTCTCCGAAGAGGAGATTGAGCACATCATCAGGAAAGGGGGAGCAGCGCTCACTTCTTTCCTCTTGGAGAAGGCGATACAGCTAGATGCTGCAGATCATTCTAAGCCTATATGCAATTGGACCTTCAAGGATATCCACAAACTGCCACCTATGCAACAACAGGAGTGGAAAAATGCTTGTCACAAGCAACTTGAGTTCTTAAGAAACGAAACGTTTTCGAACTGGTTGATCATCCTAAAGATCGTAAAGTCATCAAAAATTGTTGGGTCTTTGATGTCAAACCCGATGGTAGAAAACGTGCGTTCCTAGTCGCGAAAGGTTTCTCATAGGTCAAAGGCTTAGACTTCGACCAAATCTTTTCACCCATCATGCGATACAAAACGGTGCGCTTAATGCTTGCACTCGCAGTGCTCAAAAACTGGCACATGGAAGCTGTCGATGTTCATGCTGCCTGTTTATATGGTGCACTCGATGAAGAGATCTACATGGAACAACCTGAGGGATTTAAAATTCCCGGTGCTGTGACCAAAGTATTGCACCTCAAAAAGACCCTCTATGGATTAAAGCAGGCTGGTCTCGCCTGGTGGAAAGCCCTCAATGAGTCCATGAAAGAACTCGGATTTGAGCAGATTAAATCAGATCCCGGCATCTTTCGCTACAAAAAGAAAGGCTCCTTTACAGTTGTAGCCATTATTTATGTAGATGATGCCATTTTCTGCAGCCCCTCAAAGGTGATTGTTGATGAGGTCAAAGTGCACTTCTTGCGCAAATGGGAATGTTGCGATCTTGGCAAAGCCAAAGAGTCCTTGCATATGAATATTAAACACTCCGGTCGAAAACTCTACATCGACCAGAAGGAATACCTTCAAAAAATCATCAAGCGCTTTGATTTGCAAAACTCCAAAGCAACGCTGACTCCCTTGCCTCAGGGGTATTACCCCATCAAAAACGACATGCCTATTAACCCCAGACTTCCTCAGAAGTTTCAAACCGTCATTGGTTCCTTGATCTACATCATGATCGGAACGAGACCCAATATTGCCTATGCCATCACAACCAAGGCACATCATTCAGCGAATCCAATGGAAGAACATCTATCAAAAGCGCTATATATTTGCTGCTACCTCTTAGGAATGCCTAAAGCAGCCTTGTGCTTCAATGGCAACAAAGATGAAGGCATCATTGCATTTACCGATGCAGATTGGGCATCTGACCCTAACACACGCAAGTCCCAAACCGGCTGGTTCTTAAACCTAGCCGAATGTACTTTCAGCTGGCGATCTCGCCTGCAGCCCACTGTGGCGCATTCTTCTACTGAAGCTGAGTACATGTCCTTATCGGACTGCGGTAGACAAGCATTCTGGGTTCAGCAACTTCTACGAGAACTCAGGTATAAAATGAATGCAATACCAATTTGCAGTGACAACCAAGGATCCGTCTTTATGGCGTCCAATCCATTCACAGAACCATGCAATAAGCCCATCAATATTCGTTGGCATGCGATTCGTGACTGGATTCAAGATAGCCACATCAAGCTATTCTTTATAGATGGAGTCAGCAATCCTGCTGACATGTTCACCAAAAACCTAGGGCATATCAAATTCGAGGAATTCCACACACAACTCGGGATCATTTTGACCCCCTCCATAGTCGCCATTTCCACTCATCAGCACACCATGCTTCGAGCGAGGGGGAGTGTTGAACGCACTATCTTTTAAGTTGCCTTCACTCCTATTTCTTTATTCATCTTGTAGTGTAGATTATCTAACGTATTACATAATCATTACATGTATATAAACTTCAGATTCAACGTCTGAGTTCTAATAACATCTTGTTCTTCAACAACAACCATCGTCTGCCTCAACACTGTTTCAGCTCAACACCACCAACAATGTGAGTAACCAAATCGCCTCCAGGTTATGTGTTGCCAAACAAGTCAGGCATTAGTTAGTCTTAGTATGTAGTCAGTCAAGTATTGAAAACTGATATGACAATTCAACCAACTATACCTATGTACACTTTTTAGATTTCCAAATTTCTATATACCTCATTCCATACTATATTTGTAGTCTTTGTTCCATCTTCTTCTCCAAACAATATCTTGATGTTTCTTAGATGAGTACAATGTGATAATGCCACATACAGTTGTCCATGAGAGAATATAGGTGAGCTGAGGTTTAATCCAACATGCTTTACTGTTTGGCCTTGTGCCTTGTTCATAGTCATTGAATAGGCCAGATGAACAGGAAATTGCAATCGATGAAAGGGAACAGGTGAGTCTTCAAGGCTAGCATCCAATACCATTCAAAGGATCAGCAGAGTAGAGTTTCATCTTCATTTCCATTGAACACATGGCATTCTAGAATTCTCCTGGTGGACCTGATCAGCCTTAATCTTGTGCCATTATAGACCATGGATTGGATCCAGATTCCTTAGCAATATAGTGGCTCATAAAAGTGTCCCAATGTTGGGTCATTTTGAAGAGATTGGCCAGTTACAGGAGAACATTAAAGAATTACATAATATATTTGCAGGATGGATGAAGGTAGTTACTCTCGGCATGCTAACACTAGTTTGGTCATGTGATTGGGTTATCATGGGAGTGAGATACAGGCATTTCAAAATGACATGTCAATGGGACACTTATTTAACCCTGCATTTGTTAATCATTATGTCATATGTAGCATAGGAATTTGACAGCTATTGATGGTCGCTATGTTACCAGATTATGTAATTATATAAGTGACATAATCCCAAGCATACAGTGACTCCAAAAAGCGTTACAATAACTAACCCCAAACTGGGGCGTGAAGCGCCCTGCAACCACCCGTGGGAATATCGCTTCGCTTTGGTGAGACCAAACATAGTACAACCCCTTGGCTACAAATCGGTCTCTGGGTCGTGTGATTTGGCCTAGGGGTTGCAAAGATATGACTGTTTTAAAACAGGAACACCATTGTAACAGTTTTTGAACTTTTGCCATAACATACTGGATCTCAATCATACAGAGGCTGTTTGTTGTTGTTTGGTGCTACAAACACAAATATACATATAAACATGATGTC
>JBBPJJ010001179.1:0-10831 GCA_038088635.1 Veloboletus limbatus
GAGCTGTACAAAGCTGTACAGAAACATAGCTTTCTATACAGTTCTATCCAGACTGGACCAGGCTGGGAGTTCTGTGGCTCTGTCCAAAGCTGTCCAGAGCTGTCCAGAATCCAGTAATTTTCTGATGCAGGTGCATCTCCAGGTACAGGTGTGGGTTAGCCTGTGGACACCCATGGGTTTACCCATGCTCTTGGCTCCCAACTGGCAGCCCAATTCTCTTTCCAAGTCAGAGTCTGGTGAGTCAGAGTCAGAGGAGCCATTGGAATCTGAGATAGAGTTGGATGAAGGATCAAGAGAAGCCTGAGATTTGGAAATAAGTGAAATCAGGTAGGCATCCACAATAGCATCTGCAGTTTGCTGGCACTCTGTTTGCTTGGCCATGGTGGATGCTGGCCTGATGATGTGCTGGTTATTGATTATTATTCTCTCTACAATGACTACAATCTAAGCTGTTACATTCTGATGATGCCATCTGGAATCAACAGTCGGCACTGTTGTGGCATTGGCCCCACCTGTCGGGGATGTCAAAGCTCAAAGTGGATTTCGCAATTCAGTGAAGAGGAAAGTCGTGTCCCAATCCACATCGAAATTGACCTCCAAATTCACTCCAAATCCACTATCCGAATCAACATTGACGGACTTGCTAAATGCAAGTTTTCGCAAGATAAACAAGGCCTCAAGTTTTACGACGCGCCAAAAGCGCTAGATAGAAGGGTCTTTACTCCCTGCGGTGGACTGCCCTGGTAATTCAAAATGTAGAGCCTCGCCTGCGCTAGTGCGGCTGTGGATACTGCCTCGCTGAGTAAGTTGCTGTTCGATTCTGACTGGTTCCTATATGGAAATACCCCGGATGGTTCAACAATGTTGTCTTCTACCTCACCATCAATGCAGAAATCTATAACACCAAAGCTAAGCAGATAGCCTTTACCGTCTCTTATATGACCAAAGGATCAGCTAAAAGCTGGGCTTCCACATTCCGTGTCAATTGTGTACAGGCCGACGGAAACCTTAACATGGGAACTTTGGCTTCCTTCATTCAGAAACTCAATAAGGCCTTCAAACATCACGACATCGTCAATCAAGCCATCAGTTGGCTTTCCACCAAGCGTATGGCGATCATAAAAGGAGTCTTTGTCCCTTCCCTCAGCCTCTATACCACTGAATTTCAAACCAATGCTGCCTGCGCCGGAATCACCGATGATAATGTCCTCATCGGGTACTATTCAGCCGGCATCCCATCTAGTCTCATGATGCGCATTATGACCATGGACCCTGTACCAGACGCCATCGACAAATGGTATGAGAAAGCAGCATCATTCCAAGCAGCCTGGAAGAGAGCTAAAGAGATTAAAGCACGAGTTTCTCATTCTCAGACCTTGAACTCACGCCCCTTCTCTCTTCCTCACAAAGATCCGAATGCTATGGAAGTAGATGCCCTAACTATCTCTCATCCCCCGAAACTCACTTCCGAAACCCACTGAGAATGTCAGGAAAAGGGACTATGCTTCAAGTGTCGACTCTCTGGCCACTCTGCCCAAAAATGCAAAACCAAGTTCACCAACGTACGTTCTACCTCAGAAGAGAAGATGCAGAAAGACGTTGATATAGTAGTGAAAAAGATGGACGAAGAAGAGATGGGAGAAATCCCAGACTTGATGGAATGCGACAACAAAGATGATACAATCCTCGTCAACAAAGTCCAGTCTTTTTAAAGGGAGAGTCTGTTTCGACATCAGCCTCTCCTCTCATTCCTAAGTACTCACCTGTACGATTTACATCCAAGAAATCACTATTCGTTGCTGTGAAATTGGTCATCCCCTCTAGTACTAAGAAAACTGTCGAAACTACCACTCTCATTGATTCTGGAGCCCATATCAATTGCCTGGACTGGGCGTTTGTCCAAAAGAACCAAATCCCTTGCACCTGTTTACCAACACCGATCCTGGTCAAAAACGTTGATGGATCCCTAAATATCAAAGGAACCATCCATTTCACCATGGATCTCTATGTCACCATTGGACTGATTTCCACTAAAGTTCACTTCGACGTCATGGGATGTGGAAATGATCGCATTATCCTAGGGTTTCCCTGGTTGCAACAGGAGAATCCCACCATTGATTGGAAAACCAACCGGTTATATCTCAACCCAGAAACTGACCAGTCTGGTACCCTCACCAATGATGTAGCCAACTCTACCGCAAGAACCAAACAAGCCCCCGGCTATTACAAGATTGAACCACATCCAGTATGACATGCTTCGATCGCCCATGAATTCGACAAACGACTATACGACTACCTCGAAGTAAACAACGAGGATTTCCTCCGACCAGAAGATTTCACAAAAAAGGCGGTAACATCGTATTGTATCAACCATGTCATCAAAGGAGATCAACGTTATCTCACCCCTAGATGTGTATCTGCTGCAATGGTCAAGGCTTACACTACCTCGACAGATTTGGCCATATAGAACCTCGTTAACAAACAAAAAACCATTCTCCTAGTCGCATATCAAAGCTATCAAAAGGTGTGCTCCGAAGTCGTGGCTGGAACGTTATCACTGGCTCGCCTCTACGATCACGCCATCAATCTCAAAGAGTCGTTTACTCCAAAAATCGGTAAACTCTACCCTCTATCCACTGACAAGACCAAAGCTGCCGACAATCTCATCAACGAACACCTAAAGTCAGGAAAGATTCATCCCTCAAATTCACCACAAGCTTCACCCTTCTTCTTCGTAAACAAAAAGGATGGCAAACTCTGTCCCCGTCAGGATTATCACTACTTGAACGAATACACTATTCGTGACGCATACCCTCTCCCACTCATTACTGACCCCATCGATAAATTCAAAGAAGCCAAACATTTCACAAAGTTCAACGTACGATGGGGCTACAACAACGTCAGAATTAAGGATGGAGATCAATGGAAAGCTGCATTCATCACGCATCGTGGGCTTTTCGAACCCACCATAATGTTCTTTGGAATGACTAACTCCCCCACAACCTTCCAACGGTTTATGAACAACTCCTTCCGCGATATGATTGCTGAAGGATGGTTAGTCATTTACATGGACGATCTGTTGATCTATTCCCCAGACCCAACGATGCACGAAAGACATACCAAACACATTCTGAAAAGAATGGAAGAACTTGATCTTCATCTAAAATTGGAAAAATGTGTTTTCGATATCCAAGAGGTCGAATACCTAGGAATGATCGTCAAACCTGGGCAACTTGCCATGGATTCCGTCAAGCTTGACGGAATCTTTGCCTGGAAAGAACCAATCAATTTGAAAGGGGTTTGTTCCTTCCTTGGCTTTGCTAACTTTTATCGTCGCTTCATCCAGGACTACTCCACACTCGCTTGCCCACTTATCGATCTCACCAAGAAAACAGTTCCCTGGGATTGGACCCCAGCTTGCCAACTTGTCTTCGATACCCTCAAACAGAAATTCCTTTCTTGTCCTGCTCTCCAACTCCCGGACCTATCCCGCCCATTTGCCATCACGACCGATGCATCCAAATGGGCAACCGGGGGCATTCTCCTGTAGTCTGATGCCAATAGCGATTGGCATCCTTGTTCATACCTTTCACAATCCTTTAACCTGGCGGAACAGAACTATGATATCCACAACTGAGAGCTTCTCGCCATCCTTCGGGCCCTCTGTGCGTGGCGACACTACTTGATTGGCTCTCCCTCGCCCGTTCAGGTCTTTACCGACCATAAAAATCTTACTTACTTCCACCAAGCCCAACTGCTAAATCGATGGCAGGCCCGTTGGCTTCTCGACCTTACTGACTTTGATCTACAAATCGATCACGTCCCCAGCAAGCTACTCGCCAGGCTGGACGCTCTCTCTCACCAGCCTGATCACATTCCCGACACCGACGTGGCTGACAACGCCAACGTTACCCTCTTGCCTGATTCCCTCTTCATCCGTCTCATCAACGATACACTAGACCGGCAGGTTCGGAATGCTTCCGCTGCCGACCCACTCATCCTTGATTGGCTTAACCCTCACCCCATTCCCGGTTCCTCTGCCATTCGCAACTCCGCCACTTGGGCTTATGCCAATGGCAAACTCTCTTTTCACGGTCGCCTGTATATTCCTTGCGACGACGCTTTGCGCCGTTCCGTTGTGTCCGGGTGCCACAATCACGAAACAGCAGGACATGCTGGCTATCTTAAGACTCGCCAGCTTGTCGCAGCGCAATACTGGTGGCCTGGTCTTGCCCAGTATGTTCGCCGCTATGTCGCAGGCTGTGCTGTCTGTCAGCGGAACAAAGCCAACACTCACCCATCCTCCCCCCCCCTCTCCCCTATTTCCTCCTCCTGTACTCGCCCCTTTCAGCAGGTCTCGTGCAATCTCATCGTTGGTCTACCTCTGTCCGCTGGTTTCAATTCCCTATTGGTCGTGGTCGACCACAGGCTTACGAAGGGGGTAATTCTCTGCTCCACTACTTCCATAGTCACCGCTGAAGGCATCGCCTTCCTGTTCTTTACTAAGGTTTTCACTCGGTTTGGGTTATACGAGAAGATCATTTCTGATCACAGTCCTCAATTCACCTCTTCTTTCGCCCAAGAGTTGGGACGCCTTTTGGGATACAAACTCGCTATTTCCACCGCTTATCACCCCCAGACCGACGGTGAGACGGAACGTGTCAACCAGGAGGTCGAAACCTATCTTCGGATCTTCTGTGGGAACGAGCCTACCACCTGGCCGGAACATATTGCAATGGCAGAATTCGTGCACAACCACCACTCTCACTCTGTCACCAGTAAATCTCCATTCTTTCTCATGATGGGCTTCGAACCCCAAGCCCTACCCACGGTCTTACCATCTTCAGATCTTCCTGCAGTTAATCAACGCCTTTCGGATCTTACTACAGCTCGCGATGAAGCCCTTGCAGCCCACGACCTCACACGCCAAACCATGGCAGCTCAATCCGTTCACACCCTTCAAAGTTGGCGATCAGGTATGGTTGGAAGCACGGAATCTGAAACACCTCGTTGTCAATCTGAAATTTGCCGCAAAACAGGAAGGACCCTTTACCGTCACAAAGGTACTGTCCCCGATCACCTGTGAACTCCGTCTTCCAGCTACTTGGAAAATTCACCCTGTATTTCATGCTTCCCTTCTATCGCCATACCATGAGAATGACACCCACAGAAAGAACTTTCCACAACCTCCACTGGAACATGTAGAAGATGAAGAGGAATACGAAGTGGAACGGATCTTACACCACAGGGGTTCCACAGCACACCGCTCCTATTCCGCAGCACTCCTGACCGACTATAAAAAACGTCACAAACTTTGAAACTCCTCATACGTTCTTCTCCTTTCAATTCTTTCCTCCTGTTTTATGTTTGATTTCGTCCCTAAAGAAAAATTATCTCACTTTACCTTTCGCTTTTGGTACAAAGTCCCAAGTTCTCATTCGCTTGAACATGCCTACTTCTGCCGCTACGATTATTGTCCATTTCATTATACCTTTTAACTTCCTATTTCCTTTTATCATGGGCTTGACATACGCAGTTCGATTGATTTCCCCCATTCCCGAGCTCATAGATGAAACCGCCCCATTCCCATCGTCTTTCTTTATCACCACCAATGAAGACATCCACCTTCAAATCCATACAGATCAAGATGACGTGGATGATTCCATCTCGATGAATGCACAAGCAGGGTGGGGAGAGAATCCTGATGATGCCTGGAGGGTGGCGAGACCCAAGTTAGATACGCCCAACCCTTTCGTGATTCGTCCTGTCAGTTCTTGCCCACCGATTTATCTGTTCTTCTCCCCCCAGTGTCTCATTGTCTCTGCTCTGACATGCCTGATGACACATATGCACAAGTCCTTCTTCACCGCATCATGGACTCCCGGCTTGCCATTCCGGCAACCAGTCATCTTGATTACGGCTCCCCTCTTCTTAGCCTATATAAGGCTATGATCGAGACTGAGCGTATCGACCTGATCATCCGTAACAACTCCATCAACCCCGACGCCCACGTGACCCTCATCATAGGAGTCCTTCAACACATTCGCGACCACTTACGGGGAGCCCTCGTTGCCATGGGATACCAACTCCACTTTGGCAAATTTCTTGCCGACATCGAACAGTATATGCATGAACTTGTCCCTGCCCAGGGACTCTATCCGCCACCATATTTGTCACATTCGACCCCTAGCGCGTCTTCCTCCCCCCTTGACTCAGCTGTTGAGGCATCGCTAGCCCATATGGACACATGGCTTGCGGGACTTGGTGGTTGGCTCATCCTCCCTTCCAATCATCCTCGGTACTCTGAGGCCTGCTTTGAATGCCACCACCTAGGTCATCGTTGTGCCCACTGCCCCCAATATCAATGCCTGCTTTGCCAGTCATGGGCCCCAGGTCACGCCCAGGCATGTTGTCCTAGTCGCCCTCGTCCCCATCCTCCCTGTCATGCACAATCGTCCCCATCCTCCCCGTCGCGCACAGTCGTCCTCATCCTCGAGTTCCTCTGTCACCCAACACTTCCTCTCCCTTCATCCCTCCCGCTCTTCTGGTCGTTCCTCAGCCCCTCGCCGTCGCTGTACCATTTCCCCCATCTCTCCTCTCCCCGATGACGATGCGCACATAGATGATGTCCTGGATGATGTCGCCTACGCAAACATCACCGGTTCCCCGGGTGCCTATGCACTCGACCTCTAAGGTCTCCTCTCGTGTATATGTGTCCCTCAAGCATGGCTCTCGTCAGTGACTCGAGATGTACTGGGGGGTAATGTTATGTTTTCTTCTTTGTCCTTTATCCGTTTCCTTTCCTTTCCTTTCCTTTCCTTTTCTTTGCCATTCCTCAATGACTCCTCCATGGTAACCTACGGGTTCACCTTTCCCTCGTCATCTGGATTACATACATTTCATTCTCTCCGTTTCTTCAGCCTCCTATTGCTGACTCACCTGACTGAGTCATACATAGCCTAGTTACTCTCCACCCTTCAACAGGGTTCTTTCCTATTCCCTTCTCTTCTTCCCATTTCTATCACATTCGATATTGTTCCCTATCTATATCCTTTCTCATCTTGGTCCATGCTCACTTTCCTTGGATATATAAACTCCAGTAGCACGACCTGTATTCTCTAACTTTGAGCTCTGCAATTCAAGTCTAGTCTCAGGCTTGTAATCTTGTCGACTTTATCCCCTTCGTCTCCAAGTTCAGCAAGGCCTTGTTGAAGTGCCTTTCTTGTCCCAGGTTCAGCTAAGTTCTTCCACAAAGACCTCCCTGCTCTAGCCCTTAGTTACCTTGCGGCTACATGCGAACCTACCCGGTCCACACGTAACATATATAATCTATGTTAGATAATACACTACAAAGTAAAATAGAAATAGGAGCTAGGCAGCTATAATATAGCGCGTTCAACACTCCCCCTCGCTTAAAGCATGGTAGGCTGTAGAGCAGAATGGTGACTGTGGTGGGGACAAAACGATCCCGAGATTTGTGCGGAATTCCTCAAACTTGATACGCCCCAAATTTTTGGTGAACATGTCAGCAGGATTACTGACACCATTGATGAAGAACAACTTGACATGGCCATCCTGAATCCAATCACGAATCACATGCCAATGAATATCTATGGGTTTACTGCATGGTTCGGTGATCGGGTTGGATGCCATAAAGATGGATCCTTGGTTGTCACTGCAAATAGGGATTGTGTTCATTTGATATCCCAATTCTCGTAGAAGTTGTCTAACCCGGAACGCTTGTCTACCACAGTCCAATAAGGACATGTACTCAGCTTCAGTAGAAGAATGTGCCACTGTAGGCTGCAGGCGAGATCGCCAGCTGAAAGTACATCTGGCTAGTTTCAGGAACCAGCTGATTTGGGATTTGTGTGTGTTTGGGTCGGATGCCCAATCCACATTGGTATAGGCGATAATGCCTTCATTTTTGGTGCCATCAAAACATAAGGCTGCATTAGGCGTTCCTAAAAGGTAGTGGCAAATATATAGCGCTTTTGACAAGTGTTCCTCAGTTGGGTTGGCCGAGTGACGCACCATTGTGGTGACGGCATAGGCAATATTGGGTCGGGTTCCAGTCATAATGTAAATCAATGAACCGATAACAGTTTGAAACTTCTGATGAAGTTTGGAATCGACGGGCGCATCATTTTTGAGTGGATAATATCCCTGAGGTAGGGGAGTCTGCGTTGCCTTAGAGTTCTGCAAATCAAATCACTCAATAATCTTTTGCAAATATTCCTTTTGATCAATGAAGATCTTATGATCAGAGCGTTTGATGTTCATGTGCAAGAATTCCTTAGCTTCGCCAAGATCTCGACATTCCCATTTGCGCATGAAGTGCACTTTAACCTCATCAACGATTGCCTTTGAGAGACCGCAGAAAATGGCATCATCTACATAGATAATGGCTACAACCATAAGGGAGCCCTTTTTCTTATAGAGAAAGATGCCGAGATCAGATTTGATCCTTTCAAAGCCGAGTTCTTTCATGGACTCATTGAGGGCTTTCCACCAGGCGAGACCAGCCTGCTTTAATCTGTAGAGGACCTTTTTGAGGTGCAATACTTTAGTCTCAGCACTGGGGATTTTAAAACCTTCAGGTTGTTCCATGTAGAGCTCTTCATCGAGTGCGCCATATACATCAATATGTGGCACGAACATCAACGGCTTCCATGTGCCAGTTTTCAAGTGCAGCTAGTGCAAGCATTAAGCGCACTGTTTCATAGCGCACAACAGGAGAAAAGATTTGGTCAAAGTCTAAACCTTCAACCTTTGAGAAACCTTGCGTGACAAGGCATGCACGTTTTCTACCATCGGGTTTGACATCAAATACCCAATGGTTTTTGATGACTTTATGATCTTTAGGACGATCAACCAGTTCGAAAACATCTCATTTGTTGAGGACCTCGAGTTGCTTGCAACAAGCATTTTTCCATTCTTGTTGCTGCGCAGGTGGTAGTCTATGGATATCCTTGAAAGTCCAATTGTGTATCAGCTTCGAATGATCTGCAGAATCAAGCTGTATCACCTTCCCCAAGAGGTAAGAATTGAGCGCTCCTCCCCCTTCCCTGGTGATGTGCTCAATCTCCACTTCGGAGAGATCGTCAGACTTGAGAGGGGGAATGTCTGGAGGGTGCTCAGCAGGAAAAGTCCCTGGAACTTCTTGTCGAGGAGGTGCACCAGCACAGTCCAAGTCGTGCCAAGTGCGCTCTGCATCTTTTTCCTATTCAACAGGATGATGATCATCCCCATAAATGTTCCTAGGTGGTGTGGTACACGCTGTTCATGCGTAGAGCGGCGAGGAGCAGGAGAAACAGCAGAGGGTGCAGGTGCAGGGCAGTGCTCAGGGGCTTTGCCTTTTTGGGGCCAACGAGGTGGTGAAGGTGGTTGTTAAGACCGTGTCAACTCCGGTCCAACTCCGGTAATATAGGAGTTGTCGGACTTGCAGGACTTGGCCTCAGCGACTCAGAGCGGAGCGCTGTGCCCTTGTTGATCCGTTCGGGGTGTTGTCCTGGAATTTACAGAGAGCGGACTGGACAGAAGGACAAAGTGACCGGGGTTTATCTTAGTCGATATCTAGGATATTGTACATGATCGTGACTATGGATTTATATACGGAGTGTGAGCATCGCATTAGTAACGGAGTTGCGTAAATACTGAGTAAGACGGAATGGACGGAACATAAGAAAACCGGAGCTGTGCTCCTAAGTGAAACACAGGATCGGAGGAATCTACGAAGCGGAGAACGGAGACGGAACATAAATGGAGCTGTGCGTGCACAGGAACAGAGATAGGTACAGAGCTGAGCTATACTAAAAAGAGAACAATAACAATAACGTACAGATAAATGGAGAGACGGAGGTACGGAGTTTGATGTTCGGAGGTGCGGAGGTCGGAGATAGGGGTCGGAGAATGGCATATGACAGTGGTGGTGCAATGGGCGATGGAGTACACAATGAAGACACATGGAATGGTTTGGGAGGATCCGGACGAGGTAGGAAGTCATCAAAGTCATCCAGCATAGCAGGGAGTGGAATCTCGACCTGTGGCTCTGGAACGGCTTGTGTCTGTGGATGTGTAGGTTTCCTATATAACGGAAACAGTTGCTCATTAAAGAGCGCTTGGGCGGATGTAAAATTACGTTGTGGGAACGGCACATAAGTAGATAATTCCGGTTGTTTCCAGGTGCAACACCTAGATACACCATTGGTTCTGATTTAGGGGCCAGCTTATTGGTGCAAATGTCCAAAGGGACATGTGCATATGCTTCACAACCAAAGACACGGAGATGACCGATATCAAGAGCCTCTCCATGAAGTATCTCAAATGGAGTGCGCCAGTTATGGAGTGCGCCAGTTATGTCTGCGCAATGGTGTCCTATTGTAAACATGGACGGTGTGGCTCCAACTGAATTCCCACCAAGATTCAGGTGCACAGCTATCAAGGCGCATGGCTTCTGACTTGTCCATAATGGTTCGCATAAAGTGCTCTGCACGACCATTTTGTTGGGGAACATAAGGGGCACTCTGGAATATGCGTATCCCCTGAGAGGCAAGCAGCTCATCAAAAGCTTTCGACTTGTACTCTCCCCCTGCATTGGACATCCAACCTTTAACGACAAGACTGAATTGGGAAGATACCATCACTAAGAAGCGCTTGGTTGCCTGTAAGGCATTATCTTTGGTGTGCAATAATGCGCTCCATCCATATGATGTATAATCATCGAAAAAGGTAATGATATACTTATATTTATGATATGATGTGATGGGAAAGGACTTGAGATCCGAATGGATCAGCTCAAATGGCGCTTTGGCTCTCCTTAGATCCGGAT